>VZQC01015052.1:416047-449124 GCA_009823505.1 Rhizomys pruinosus
AGGAAATGTGGTACATGTAACACAATGGAGTTCTATGCAGGCAGTAAAGAAAGACACATCTGAACTTGGCAGGTAATGGATGGAGCTAGAAGATATTATCATCTTAGTGAAGAAACACAGTCCCCGAAAAACAACTGACAGAATGGTATCCCGCATATGTGGATGCCGAGCCAATAACCCAGTTATCAATATTTCGTGTGGGGAGGGATGCTATTAAAAGAACAACACAGAAAGACTGCATCAAAAACTGACTGAAATGTGAATCGGAATCGGGGGGAGTGGGAGGGGCGGGATGGGGACCATGATGGTCTATATTCGATTAATGCATATTTAATTGACTGAGTTCAACAAGTATCCCATTTTACCAAGACTTTGTCTACAGGTTACAAGGTGTTTTTAGGACGGTTTAGTAAGTAAAATAGGTGTATATTAAACAACATTGATTTAAAGGTTTCTGATAAAAAACAGTAATGCACGCTGAGTCTAATTGAAATATAATAGTGTTGTGTACATGTGTTTTACTTAAAAATCTGTTATAACAATAACTTTGGGGATTGGCACATACAAATGTTCGCTATAATTTTTCTGTTTGATACAGTATCCATCTTGTAGCATTCTCTTTTACCTGGAGGAGGATTTAACTTAAAAAAGTCAGTTTGTTTTCCCAAGTTAACACATACAGTCACCCAAAACAGCTTTGGGTGAATTTGATGAAATCTGCCACCTTGGGTTCCAGCCTATAGGTATGTTAATACAACTGCCTTTTTGAGACTCAGGGGTCAAAAACAAAAACCCTAAAATAAAAAGGGGGGATCCAGATGATATGAAACCTTTTTGTCAAAAACTTTGCAATTCAAATCTTAAAGCTAACATATGGGAAAAGATTTGTATAATCCAACAGGTCAAAATGTCAACCAATGGACGCCGGAGAAAGAAAAAAGATACACTGTGCATTGTGTAGATGTACCAGCAGAAAGGTTTGGCCCATCTGAAACATTGAAAGGAAGAAAAAGCCTCAGACTGCTTACAGACATCAAACTCCTCTGTGATCCTCTTGTAACAACTATTTATGGGAGTACTAACAAAACTTACCTTCTGGGTGCCGCAAGGTTTAATACCGGGAACTTTCGTACCTCCTCTCCATGAACAAAGGAGAAATATGATGATGGGGTTGTTCTCTAACTGTAATTGGAGCCAACTGTGGGGTCTCCCTGTAGCCCTAGCTGTCCTGGAACTTACTCAGTAGACCAGGCTGGACTTGAACTCACAAAGATCCTCCTGCCTCTGCTTCCTGACTGCTAGGATTAAAGGCATGTGCCACACCAGGTAAAAATAACATTTTAAGTAAAGGTGGCAGAGAAACTTCAGGTTTTCAGTACATGAAGCATTATGTAATTTGCTACAGCTTGGAAGAGGAAGCCATTCCGGTCAATTTGCATTTATCACCCTTCTTGTAAAAAGAAAGGAATGATTCCACTCTGCTGTTAACTGAATAAATCATTCGAGTCAGTCCCTTAATGTCTTAGCTTCCTGAGAAAGACAGTCTTCCTCACAGGAGAGCCAAGGGGTGTCCTTGTTTCTGTGGCTGACTCATGGTGACATTTGCTACTGGGTGAGTTTGCTCCCTCCTCCTTTGTTGCACCTGACCCAACTTAGAACACAGTAAAGACTGCCACACTCCTGAGACATGTGTAATACAAAAAAAGAATATCTGCTCCCATCTACACATGGTCCAATGTGTCTCTGCCATGTATATCAGCAGTCAAGAAAACGGCTGGTAATTAAAGACTCAGATGAAGGCTGGGAGAAGAAGACACTGAAGGAAACTCTAGTGGCTTTCTGGGCAGCATCTGAACTTGCTCCGTGTACAGCAGCCTTTCCTTCCTCTTGCCACTTACATTCAGAGAAGGGAATCATCTCAACTCTCTGACATTTCCCAGGCCCAATCCCTTCTCTGTCTTTCTTCAGTGGATTTTATTCGGGGACTTAAAACGTTCTGTAATCACTGTCATCTTATCATTCATCTTCCACCTTCCCACTCTAAGGCCTGTCCGGTATTTCATTAGAGTCACATCCCACCTGAAAAAGCATTTTGAAGAGACAAGCTGATGACATTTCTCTCCTCCCTCCAAGTCTTCAGCATAACTCACTCTGGCTTTTCCCCTCCCACCAGTATGTCAGATCTGTTAAGGAAAGATCACAATGTTGTACTAAGTGTAATGAATGCTAAACTTAGCAAAGGCTTTTTGTCTGCATAATTCTTATTTCTCACTATTGGAAAAAAGGAAATTATTCTCCTTATTCTTTGAAATTCTCTCCTTTTGATCATGTAACACCCAGATATCTTAGTCTTCTAAATCTCTGAGTTTGTATCCAGATGCTTTTCTTTTACCATTAATTTAAATGTTGGAATTATTATATAACATATTCCAATATTCCAATTGCTCTAAACAAAACCAAAAATCTATATGGCCCTAAACACCACCATCTACTAATGGTGCTTTAATTTATATTTCCATTCCAAACATTATTTCTTACCTAAAAATCATATAGATTACCACTTTGTTTTACAGTTTGTCTGTCTCTGCCTCACTTCTCATCTGAAGAACCTGCCCTTGCTGCTCAGTTGTCCCTTTGCATGACTTCATGTATGTAAGATCACCTTTTCCCACATCCTTCCACACAGCACAGCATGACAAGCCTAAGTACCCTTGGCTGCTTGTTTCTGCACTCTAACTGGCAAACATGACTACTCTGTATCCAGCCTCACTCCTGAGCTGAGCAAGGCAGAGCTTTGTTTTGCTAGTTGCTTTTCAATTGTTACCTATAACTTTTCTGGAACTAATAAATATGCCATTTTGTAGTACTCAGCCTCTGAGTTGATAATTAAGTAGAAGAATATTAAGATTGGCATTTACATTGTGCTTGTCTCATTAATGGGAGTGAGAGAACATATATGTTTGAAGAATATCCAATCTCCATATCTCTAGTTCCAAAATGATTAAATTGTCCAGGAAAAAAATTTTGAGTTGATTTGTCTTCCTGATATACATTTTATTTTATTGTATGCTTATTTTATACTGTTTCTTCCCTCCCCCCATTTCCACCAATACCAGGCATATATGACTTCTGATGAGGAGACATAAGTATATCAAACTTTCTCAGAAAGCACCCTATGCTTTTGAATTGAAGTTATGTTTTTAAAGTAGAAGTTAATTTGAAGTTAGCTTATGCTTTTTATCCCAAGAGTGGGATAAGTAAGTGTGCAATTGATTTTAATTTAATATTCATGGTGTATTACAGCTGCCAGAGAATATGAGAGGTTTTTTTTTTTTTTTTTGAGGAAAGAAAGCATAGCCTGGACCTACCCCCACCCTTATAATTATTGCCAGAGTTGCAAGGACACTTCTTGTGTATAGTAAATAACTGTATAAATACATGTTTTAAAGGCAGTGCCTCCACAAGACATTCAAAAGCAGCTGTGGGCTACATACACCTCAAAAAGAATCTTTCTCTATGTCATGATGTACATATAAAAATAATGCTATTATTTCTCCTCAAATAAATTTATCCCTGGATTGTTTCTTACCAGATCATCTCTTGACTGAATATCCCTTATCATTCAATCCCTACTACAAATGTCACTTCCTTGAAGAGAATATTTATCTCTTATTTATTTGTTATTTATGTACTTATTTATTTATTTGTCCCGTTTTGAAGCATGGTCTCTAATTTAGCTCTGGCTAAATAATATTTGTTAGGTAGCTCAGGTTGGCCTCAAACTAAGAGCAATCCTCCTGCCTCAACCTCCCAAATATTGGGGTTATAGGCATGAGTCACAACACCTAGCTCAGAGAGGATTTCTACTATTTCAGGGTTTTTTTTTATTTATTTCTGGGGATGGAGAGATAGCTTAGTGGTTAAGAGCATCGACTGCTCTTGCAGAGGACCCAGGTTCGAATCTCCAGCACCCACATAGTGGCTAAGAACCATCTGTAACTCCAATTCTAGGAGAACTCCAGTTCCAGGGGAATCTGAGACCCTCTTCTCACCTCTGCAGCATTGCACGACACGGGTGCACAAACCTACATGCAGACAGTACATTCATACACATACAAAAATAAATAAAATTTTTAAAAAACATCTTTAAAAAACAGTTTAAAATATTTATTTCTTACCCAAACCTTGCCTCAAATCTCAAATTTATAAACCACTGACAAATAACAATGAAATGGTGTTGTTTGAAGTAAGGAAATGGCATTAACTGACTTTGTAGATACAGGGAGAAGTTATGTATGTAGAGGCCAGAGGTCAAATTCAGTTGTAGGTCCTCAGGTACTATCAATTCTGTTGTTTGTTTGTTTGTTTGTTCGTTTGTTATTTGAGGGAGAGCGCCTCACTGGCTTAGAACTTATCCACTTGTCTCTGCCTTCACAGTACTGGGATTGCAAGTGTGTCACTTTATCTGTCTTTTTTACATAGATGGTGAAGAATAAACTCAGACCATGATTGCACAGCAAGGACTTTACCTACTAAAAATCTCTCTCCAGCATTTTATTCTTTAGAAAAGATTATGTCACTAAAATAATATTGCTTCAGCACTCAAGTCTAATACTTTACATAAATTTGTAAGTGCTTGCACTTTGATGCCAAAACTTTTTTTCATTTTTTCATTTCAGAGAGAAAATAAGAAAATATATGACTCAACTTTCCCTTTGATCTTGAAATTGGCAGAGACTTCTCTTTTCTCAGTAATAAAATAAGTTGACTAACGTCATTTAAAGGCAAGTAAAAAGAATGTAAGAAACAACAAAAAATAAGTTTATGATACCAAACTTTGTTCTTATAAGTGAGTGCTAGTTCAAAGAGGCAAACATGATTTTTAGCAAGTGTGGCCATTTCACAGGACATTGTAGAATGACAGGACCAAAGAATACATGAAAGCTGAGAATATTTTGGACCATATTTATATTGTTCACGTGAGTAAACAGTTGAGAAGGAGCATGTCAGACAATGTAAGGGGGGACCTCTTAGAACTCTATCTGATCCTGATACATCCAGTCAGGCTCAATACTCATCTTTCCAAGTCTTACCAAACCACCCTGCAACAGATAACATAATTTATTCTGTGGCTTTTGTGAACACATAAATGTGTCTCACTTTCCTAAGAAAATATATGAAAGCTTAAATTTGGGGGTTTGAAGTTCGTTCAATAACCAAAGTTTTCACTATCTACCTCCATTTTATTTTCCTGGATATATTGCTATCATTGGAGTCTATGCAGTTATATACTTTTACTGTATCATGTGCCCACCACTGCTGTGTTTCCTAAAGACTTCTATTTCTTTCCAAGACTCGTCTATCCCATCCCTGTTCTCACATTACATATACCTCTAACAACATTTGTAAATACACATGTCTAGTGAAATCAGGACATAGAAACCACATGATAGTCCCTATGTAAAAATAAAACTGGGAGTGCTTCCTCAGCCTCTGCCCCATTATGAGTCTTCAAGATTTGGTCAAACCAATCTGTGTGTCTTAGGGGTTCTACTTTCTAGACACTATTGACTTGTATCAGTTTGAATTCATTTACTTGCTCCTATGAGCAAAAGATACAGGATTTAGCTCTGGTTGATCCCAATCTACTGTCTGCATTACTTATCAATAAAAGATATTTCACTTAGATATATTCCCTTGGAAGGTATTTATTTTCCTTTAAAATATTTCATTTTAGAATTTCTAGAGATATGTACATAGATAATATGGGTAGCTGACACTATGAATGCAATTTTGTCCCAAAGAGTTACACACATATTCATATTCCCAAAAAGAAATAGACACTAAACAATAGATCTATAAAAACTACCTGAAAATTTTATTACATATTTTAAGCATTTGATGGCTATGGTTAAACAGTTAAAACTGAAGCAAGAGATTGCTAAAAGGCTGTATTAGAAGGATATTAATATGAGCTTATAAACTTAAATAATTCTGGAAACCATTTAATTCTATGTATTCCTTTTTGTTAGTTTGTTTTTAGCTTTGTGGTTTTGAGGACTGAATCCAGGCCATTGTACAAGCACAAAGCAAGCACTCTACCTTTAAGCCACATTTCCAGCCTTGGAGCTCAATTATGAGTAAGTTCTTCTAGGAATCCATTACAAGAGTGAGCAACACAATTCAGCTTGTGGTTTCACAGGCTTCATGACAGCCTTGTGTTATGTCCAAAATGCCTTTCTCAATTCTGTCCTCATGTATGCTTTTACCCTCAGTCTGTGATCTCCATCCTCACCTATAAGCCATCTTATCTGGAACGCTATCTGCCTCTCAGTTATCAACATTAATCCCACTCCTCTCACTTTTTCTGTCAAAATTGTGTAGCAGCTCTACCCAGTGGTAAAGAAAGATGACATCAAGAAATGTACAGGTAAATGGATGGAACTAGAAGCTGTTATGTAAATGAAGTAGTGGACTCAGAAAAACAAAAGAATTATATTGTACCTCATTTATGGATCCTAGCACCAAATCCTTATTAAGTAAGTATATATCTGGATATGACTGCAGGAACCAGAAAATTGAAAGGAACCAAGAAGGTAAAGGGAAAGAGGGAACCTGAGACAGAAGACTCATAGGCAACAGGGATTTCTACAGGCGAAATGGATAAAATCAGTATACCTAAATGGGAGGACAGAAGACAGGTAATAGAAGTAAAGGTGGGTGTGCTGGATAGCTTTAGTGTCAACTTGACACACCTGGGTTGAAGGACCCTCAATTGGGGAATTGGCTCCATTGGGTTGGCCTGTGGCCGCATCTGTGAAGTATTATGTTGATTGTCAAGCAATGTGGGAGGGCCCAGCCCACTATGGGTGGTGCCACCCTGGGCAGGTTCTTGTGTACTGTACGAGGGCAGGCTGGGCATGGCCAGGAGAGCAAGCCAGTAAACAGCATTCCTCCATGGCAGGTGCTTCAGCTGAAGTTCCTGCCCTGAGTTCCAGCCTTGGGCTCCCGAAGTGATGAACTGTGACCCAGGAGATGTAAGCTGAATAAACCCTTTCCTCCCCAAGTTGGTGTCAGTCAGAGTGTTTTGTCACAGAAATGGAAGACAAACTAGAACAGAAATTGGCACCAGAGAGTGGGCTATTGCTGTGACAGACCTGACCTTGGTGTTTTGGGGAAGGACTATGGAAACGTTTGGAACTTTGGGCTAGAAAAATCCTTGAATGCCTAAAGATCATGGCTGTGGAACTTGGAATAGTTTTGCTGAAAGAGTTGTAGATGATGGAGGCCTGGCTTGTGAAGTTTCAAAGGGAAGCAGAGACTATCAGGACTGTTTAATCTGTGGGTTCTGGTCAGCTGGGGCTGAAGAATCAGCTGTAAGTAACAAGAGACCAGAACCTGAAGTGAAATCTTTGCTTTACTGGGACAATTGATGCTGGTTAGCTGGGGCTGAAAAATCACCTGTAAGTAACAAGAGACCAGCATCACTGTGGTGAAATCTTCTGGGAAGAATTTCTTCAGGGTCAGTACACAGAAGCTATGTTCCAGAAGGGGCCCGAGCCTCCATGTCAAGCCAGAAGTGGGACTTGATAACGTGTAAGAGTCTCCTATATGATTCCGGTGTTGAAAGCATGAAAGGGTCACAGAGAGCAGCTGAGGCCTGGCACTATGAGAGGCCAGGAAAGGCCACTGGTCAGAGTGCAACCTTGGATTTTAGGGGTAAGGAAGAGAAGCTGAAGTTTTGCATCAGGAGAGGTCAGAAGCAACCTCAGATTCAGTGGTGACCCCAGATTTTTGGAGATGCCAGGACCATGGGACGACCACCGAGAGCAGCAGCAGGTGTGGAATGGAGATGGCTTAGGCCTGTGAGATGAGCTGTGTGTGCCACAGATGGCAGAATCAGAGAAGTGGAGCTGCCAAAACCCTTTGGAGCACAGAAGATTGTGAGTCCCAGGTGTCCAGCCTTAAGCTACTTGCTAGACTTAGGTTTTGTTTGAGTGTGCCTGATTCTTCCCTTTGAAATAAGACAGTACTTGCTTTGGATTATACAGCAGCCCACAGGTAAGAGACTTTTATTTATTTTTTTATTAATTTTTATTTATTTCTGTATGTGTATGAATGTACTGTCTGCATGCAGGTTTGTGCACCCGTGTGGTGCAATGCCATGGAGGTCAGAAGAGGGTGTCGGATTCCCCTGGAGCTGGAGTTTCAGATGGTTCTCGGCCACCATGTGGGTGCTGGGGATTGAACCTGGGTCCTCTGTAAGAGCGGTCGGTGTTCTTAACTGCTAAGCCATCTCTCCAGCCCAGGTAAGAGAATTTTAACAGACTGTGAACTTTTAAGTGTTTGGACATTTTAAGGACTATGGGGCTTTTAAGGTTGTACTGTCTAAGGTTGTGATTAATGTTAACATCATACTTTAGGGATAAGAACTGGAAAGTTGATGGTTTAATAGTGATGTGTTTTGTATGTCAAGTTGACAAGGGGTCAATTGTGCTGGATAGTTTTAGTATCAACTTAACACACCTGGGTTGAGGGAGCCTCAATTGGGGAATTGGCTCCATTGGATTGGCCTGTGGCCACATCTGTGGAGTATTGTCCTGATTGTCAAGCAATGTGGGAGGGCCCAGCCCACTATGGGTGGTGCCACCCTGGGCAGGTTCTTGTGTACTGTATAAGAGGGCAGACTGGGCATGGGCCAGGAGAGCAAGCCAGTAAACAGCATTCCTCCATGGCAGGTGCTTCAGCTCCTGCCTCCAAGTTCCTGCCCTGAGTTCCTGCCCTGAGTTCCAGCCTTGGGCTCCCTAAGTGATGAACTGTGACCCAGGAGATGTAAGCTGAATAAACCTTTCCTCCCTGAGTTGGTGTCAGTCAGAGTGTTTTGTCACAGAAATGGAAGACAAACTAGAACAGTGGGGTAAAGAGAAAAAAGGAGCCCAAGAGAAGTTGGGCCATAAGAGTCTTACAGTAGTATTAAAGGAGAAATGGGGATACTTTCAATGGAGAAGACATGGAGAAGACCTGGAGGAAGGGCTAGACAGGTAAGGTAGAGAGGAGAGATAAATAATTCCTTGCTGGGGTAAAAGAAATTTGAGACAATCATATTAGTTTAATAATTTATTAACAAATTACACATTCAATATCTCTATGTGTGTCCATGTGTAAAGATGAAGACTACATAACAAGAAATAGTACTAGACAGGAGAAACCTGCCTTTGAGTTATTGGCCAGTGTAGTTCAAGAAACTCCCAAAATTACACAGGTCATTGCCATAGCCCTTGATTGCTTCCCAGAACCTGAAGACAAGACCCAATTGCTGAAGACAGGACATACTTCAGAGATCAGATATTGAGCAATGTAGCTAGAACTGACCTGGAAGCCACCTCCCTTGAAGGCTAGCTATCATAACTTTGGAGAACACAATGCAAGCTGCTAAGGGAGAACATCAATCAGTGGTCCAACACAAGCTTTAAGACCAAATATTCCACATCAATGATATCCAGCACAGCCAGCATATGACATTGGTGCAATAATGGCTTTTTGATCTTGGAGGAAATCAATGGCTAACTAATTAGACCTAAAACCCACTCAGTGGGAGGAAACTCATGTATGGTATTTTAAATGTAGCCACATGCACACAACTGAGGAGTTCATAGATCTTAGAGAAATCCCCAAGATTAATACATCCTTAGGCTAAGGAAACATTTACTAACTACAAAAGAGGTATCCTTATATTTACAGACAAATATCCCAGGCACAACTAAGAAAAGAAGCTTCTTTTGCTCGAGATAAGAAGAGTACAGAGTCCCAGAACTGGACGCACACAGACATGGTCTATGAATCTCTCATGCCTAGGCAACACATATAAAATGCAACCTCAGCCAGGGCGTGGTGGCATACGCCTTTAATCTCAGCACTTGGGAGGCAGAGGCAGGTGGATCTCTGTGAATTCAAGGCCAGCCTGGTCTACAGAGTGAGTTCCAGGACAGCTGGGGCTACGGGGAGACCCTGTCTCGAAAACACACACACAAAAAAAAAAATAAAAAATAAATAAAAGATTAAAAAATTTAAAAAAATGCAACTGCTACACATAAACCCCAAGCATCATAGAACAAGGACCAAAGAAGGCATTAACCATCTCTTAACTCTTGTCAAGGAAGCTCCTCCATGCAACTGGAGACCAGAAACTCAAAAGGACATGAATGACCAAACTGTGGAGTCTACAGAGTGTAGTTGCATAGACACCTATATTCAACTTCAACCACCCAGGGCTAAGGGGACATTGCATTGTGGAAGAGGAGGTGGAAAGACTGTAAGAGCCAGGGAGGTGATACAAGAGCAAATGGACATGAATCCTCCAAGCTCCTGGGACCTGTTCATAGGAACCTACAGCATTGGTATCAGCATGCACAAGACCCATGCAAGCCTGTCCCAACCCCCAATTCTGTGTGTCCCAGCCTCCTGCAAGGTTCTGTATAAAAACCCTGAGTTACAACATTAAACCGAGTTTTCCCCTTGTGGAATTACTCCCGGTCTCTCTTCTGAGTTCGTTTCTTTCTTCCTACCTCCCTCATCCTCCCTGCTGGGGCCCAAGCCTAGATGTACTGTTAACCAGCTGGCCAGGGACAATCTGGAGGCTTGCAGTACCACGGAGCTGTGAGTGCTGGTCCAAGGGAGAAGAACACCTCATGGAAGGCAGCACACATGCCACACACGTGATACATTTTAAAGGAACATCAGATGACAAATATTAGACAACACAGATTGAAGGCTGGAGGACTTCCTAATGTTGGACAGCAGTTTCAACCTTCTCTGAGTGGCTGAACTCCCCACAATCTGCTTCCTGGTTGTACAAGGAAGTGACTTTGCCTGTGTTGGGTTTACAGTGCAGCAAGGGGCAGTCTCTGTTATTTCTAGATTCTAGTCTTGGAAAAACTGATTCTCAAGAATGGATGGACTTCCCATGTCCCTTGATGGCCAGCTATGGTCATCATTCCACACAAGTGGTCATGGGTACCCAGGCCTTGATATTGGACTTGGACCATTCTCACTCTAAGGCATCAAGAGGTTTTCCACCATTTTTCTGTTACTCTTCTGCAGCCTCAGTCATAATCATTTGTACCCTACAGAAAATGAAAAATGATCTATTTTAAGAAAAGTAAATAAAATGGCTTAGCTGAGAGGAATAGCATTTGATAAGCTCAAGGCCCAGGGTTCAATCACAAGGGGATACTGGGAATGGGGTAGAAGAAAATGAAACCGTTCCAAGGGCTGTGGTTAATGGCACAGCATGTGCAAGGATCCAGATTCCACCATAAAAGGTAAATAATCTAATTTTGCAAAATGTCATCATCTGGAAAACAGTGGCTAAAATAAACTTAATTGGAGGAGGGGTGTGTTATCAAAATGTACTGTATGAAACTCCCACAGCATCCGTAAAAACAGTTTTTAAAAAGTTATATTATGAAGAATTCTGAGTTTTCCTTCCCTCATAATTTCCTTCAAATAAGGCACTTGATTAAGTCTTTTCTGCACCAAGAAAGGGATTCTTTTTTGGTTGTTCTTGTTGTTCTTTTCGAGACAGGGTTTCCCTGTAGCCCCAGCTGTCCTGGAACTCACTTTGTAGACCACACTGGCCTTGAACTCACAAAGATCCACCTGCCTCTGCCTCCCAAGTGCTAGTATTAAAGGCGTGCACCACCACGACCACCAAGAAAGGAAGAAAGGGATTCTTAATCATTGCCTAGGAGTTTATACTTCAAGTCAGATAAATGACCATTGATATTCAGTTGAGGAATCATAAAAATTAAAAGGTGTATTTTCAGGAAGCAAAGGAGATAAGTGTTTACTGAGCATATTTTCTTTTTGTCCTATATATGTACATATCATGCATCTTACTCATGTTTACATGCACTCCCACATCCACAATCCCCCATAGCCAGCACATCTGAATTCATGTATTTTGTCATGTCTTTTAAGGATTATCAAGAAATTTGTGTACCCAGATGTCCCTGGGTGTGAATCCATCCACTGGATCCTATTTGGTATATCTGGCATCACTCCCTTAAAGATCAACTATTCTTGACCCAGCAGTGTTACTTGGCTAAGCCTGGGGCCTCCTGCCCATTTCCCCAGCTCTATATGATGGATTTGTCTGATTATGTCTGCATGGGTTTTGGGCATGTTGTCACTATTCCTGTAAGATTATATGAGCAAGGTGATAAAGAGAATATCGGCCAATGGTCCAATACTAGGTTTAAAGCCTAATAACCACACAAATGACCAGGCCAGCAAACTATCTCACTTGGTGCAGTAGTGGCACTTTTATTTTAGGAGTAATCAACAGGTATCTATTTGGACTTATAGCCTACTCAATGAGAGTGAACTCATGTGTCACACTGTAAACATAGCCAAATACACATGGGTGGAGGTCATAGAGCCTAAAAATAATGTTGTGTCTGTCACATAGCTAGACAAATGTAATTTCTTTCTGTATTCTAAATATAGATCCTTTATATTTACAGACTTATACATACCATACAATGCTCATCAACAAAGCTTTTTCAATAGATATTGAAAATTCCACAATTATACAACTGGTCACACACAGAGAGTAAGTTTCTGTGAGGTGATCAGCCCTAAATGACACATCTACAATGGAACCTCTATGCCTAAAGCTATTGGAACATAGATCAGGGGGCAGAGAGAATATTAATGTAACTCTCAACTCTCATCAGTGAAGGTTCCTCATTCAATGGAGGATGATGAGCATACTTTCTGTACAGTTTCTTGGTCTCATTCTTCTGTGTGTCAGTCTTCCTTTTCACAGAACAAGAGAAACATCATTTGGTAAATGAGCAAACAGGTTCAGAAATTAAATTATTCATCACTAAGCAGTGTAGCTAAGATGGGAACAAGATATAAACATACTTAGAATCAGTTTCAATGCAGGAGCTTTTGTTGGTTGTCTTGTTCCCTGGCCCAGACTTGCTAGGAACTCACTCTGTGTCCAGGCTGCCCTCAAATTCATGGTGATTCTTTTACTTCAGCCTCTTAAGACCTGGGATTACAGGTTTACTTTAATCCCCTCCTGATTTTGTATTCCAGTTACTTTGTGTAGTTTTAATTATTATGTAATAAAAGCAATAATGGAGAACTCTGAAAACATGGTTGGAAACTATGCCTAACCATTTGACTTTATAGTCTTAACAACAATGTAAACAAAATCTAGATGGAATTTAGGAGAAACTAACGTCACTCCTCAGTTCTCCATAAAAACCTCCAAGTTTATCAATACTAAACAAATGTTTATATATTTTTCCTGACTTGGAAAAATTTGTTAAATATGGACAAATTTAAATTTTAAAAGATTGCAGTGATAAAATTAGCCAAACAGATGACATTTAAGGCACAAATTCCTTGAAAAATATTTTTCAGGGGCTGGAGAGATCGCTCAGCAGTTGAGAGCACCGACTGCTCTTGCAGAGGACCCAGGTTCTATTCCCAGCACCCACATGGCAGCTAAGAATCGTCTTTAATTCCAGGAGACTCCGACGCCCTCTTCTGACCTCCACCGCACTGCACAACATGGGTGCACCAACCTACATGCAGACAGGATACTCATACACATAAAAAGTAATAATAATAAAAAATAATTTTTTTCAAAGCAATAATGCTGATGACAGTGCCAGAACTGTTGTCATCCATTCACTATGAAGTCAGGTGGTCCCCCTTCCACTTTCTTGCTCATCCTCCCCATCTATCATACCCACAGAGTGGCATTATCTAAACCACAGTGCTGAACACACTAAAACCTGGTGATCTGAGCTAGCCACAAGCAAGTGTACAATTCTCCATGTCTGTCTTTCCAGGTGTCCTAATTGACAATAACCTCAGATTTTCACTTCAAATTGAAAATCAGAAGGAAAGCCATTGATCTCTGTTGCCCCATACTAAGACAGTTATCTACTTAGTCATTTTTTAAGAGAAATCCATTTGTAATTGTTAAGATTACCACTCAGTTTTATTCACTGCCACCATTTTTAAGTGGCAGTATTATTTGATCCTGACTCCAAATCTCCAATTAATTCCAAAAGCATTCTGAATACATATTTAATAGCAGGATCAAGGGTGACAGATTCAGTTCTCATTTCACAGAATCCTCTATGCCACCCAGGGAGGAATCTCGCCACCCCCATCCCCAGACAGACACCTAGAGCAACTGAAACAATTACTGTGAAGGGTTGCTTTGCATCAACTTCAGTTTTAACTACTAATCAGGGAAACCTAATTAGAATCCTATTTTCCTATTCTTCAATTTTTGAGAGTAGAAGCTTGAAAAAGAATTCTTCCTCACTTTTTCTAATTATCAAGTCTGGTTATAGTGCAGATATAAAATTTGGGTGCTGATTTCCCTGACGTCTCTAACTAAAATTTTCAGGTGAAAAAAATAAAAACTATTAAAAACTTAGTTATTTATAATAAAATTATGTGAGCCATACTTGACTAGATTGCTTTAGAACTAAAGCTTTGAAACCTGTCACAGGTCTTAAAAATAAAATTGCTTGAGTAGCTGAGGAGAACTGTATTAAAATGCAAATTTCCAGCTGTTAATATTTCTTCAAAAACCAATAATCCCTCAAGGCCACCAATATGTCATAATACTTAATGGAAAAATATCCCTTAGGCAGAATGGCCTTTCTAAGTTGACTTTTGATTAAACTTAAAATATTATACAGGAAAAAATTAAATAAAATATAAATATAGGACCCAACTGAAATGCCATCCAATATGCAATGAATTGGAAAGGAATCGGCAGTTTCATCCCATGTCGCTAATTTGTAATCAGTACACCCTAACTAAAGAGTAGCTAGTAAGTGTAATATAAACTGTATAACTCTTCTAGCACAGTCAATGCTTGTGCATGTGTGTTGGTCTATGTGTCTGTATAAGCATTCCATTCTGAATCTGTTCAGAATTATTTTGCTAAAATATATTCATTGGGACAAAGGAAAGAACCTAAATAATGTGATGATTATACATAAAAATTAGATAGCTATACTTATTCATTTGGATTGCAATATTTGCATCTTGTTATACCAAAGAACATCTAAATACAAATTCCTAAAGTAGTCTAGACCTGGAAAGATGGCTCAGCCGGAAAAGATGCCACTTGTCACCATCTTGACAACCGAAGTTTAATCTGTAAATGTATATAGCAGAAAGAAAGAAGTAACCCTGCAAGCTGTGTTCCAACCTCTGAATAGACACTATGGCATCCATGTTCACACACACACACACACACACACACACACACACACGCACACTAAATAGATGCTTAAAATTCTTTTTTTATATATAGTTTTTATTGATGCTTTGTGTATTTCATACATCATTTTCCAATTCAGTTCAGGCATATTTCCCCTTCCCTTCCCCCCATCACACCCCACCCCACCCCATCCCAGATCATGCCTTCTCCCATAACTGTCCTGCATCTTTCTCTCAGTTTTTTTAAAGAGATTGAGTTGTCCAGTTCTCTAATCTTCAACTCCAAAGTATGTAAATACCTATGAAACTTTTCTGCCATTCAAAGTACCTTCTTTCATATCAACTGCCACTACTTTTTTCCAATGTTATTCATCTATCTGCTAATGACATCAAGGGCAACTAGCTTGCTACATGAAATTCTGAGTTTATGTGTGAGCTGTGAGAATTCACACATCTACTTTTCAGTAAATAATCTGAAAGTTGAAGCTAAATAAACATGATTCCAGATTAAAAATAAACACCATGTTAGTATGTAACGAGATCTAAACCACTCTTATAAGGCACAAATGCCTTTCACAGTTTTAAAAATCTGTATAATAGCCAACATTTTTATTTACTTTAATTAACATTAAACTTGGTCAAATGAACAAGTGTTTCCAGTTAATGATAAATAGAGTGAACTTGATGGTCTTCATCTGCCTCTGCTAATTACTGCTCCTCTCCTATTTTTATAAAAGAGTTTTTATGTCTTTTAAAGAGAGGATTAGTGACAAATGAAACAGAATAAGCCAGTGCATAGAAGTTTTGACATTTATATGTCTAATAAATATATCTCTTAAAATAAATTACAGTTAATAGCTGAAGAATTCTTAATTTGCCAAGTTTATGTGGAACACAATAAACAGCATATAAAATAATTTACATTGGAATAACTCCAAATTTTCAAGATGAAGGCTTCTGGGAAAGCACTTGCCTAACCTATGCAGTTCCTGGGATCTATCCCCAGCACCTCAAAAGAAAAAGGAAAACAAGCCTTCTCACTACTTTCCAAATTAAAACATTTAACTACAAAAACATCTTTAATGTTACTGAGTTTTCATGCATTTCATATAATAGATTTTAATCAAATTTAGAACCCCTCCCCATCTGTGCTCTCCCACCCCACCCCACCAGATTTCATGCATTCTCTTATAAATGTTAATTGTTTTGGGTCAATTTGTCCTTTGACATAAAATTTTTTTAAGAAGTGCATATTTAGAAAGGACAGTTTTCTGGGGTTTCAAATGAACCTTTTATCTTATAATCTTGCTTTTGGTTTTATGGGATTTTTATTACTTTTGAGTTGTTTCCTTAGTGATTGCTGTAGAAATTATAATATGCATTTGAACTAAAAGATCTCCTTAAAATCGATATTCAATTTAAAATAAAAAATACTGCTTTATTATAATTAAATCCCCTTTTAGGTTATTACTCTAATAACTTTTTAGGCTATAAACCCAGGAATACTATTTTATTCAAATTTTAAATAAATCAAGAAAGAATAAAATACAGTATATTTATATTATATTTACACTATTACTTTGACAGGAGTTATGTATATTTCTTGAACATGGACATTTTGCATTGAGGATCATTTCCTTTTAGAAGGACAGCCTTGCATATATTTTATAGATCTATGCATAGCAACCTTTCTGTTTTCTTTTATATAGGAATTTTTTTCATTAATCTAAATGTTTGAAAGATAATTATCCTGAGTATAGAGTTGAATGAAATTTTATCTCCTTTATTTACTTAAACTGTCCCAGTTTATTCTGACCTCAATCATTTCTAACAAGAAATATGGTGCTACTGGCTGCTCTTGGAGAGGACCTGAGTTTGATCCTCAGCTCCTACAAGGTGGCCAACAACTGTTCTCTTATCTCCAGTGCCAGTGGAATCCAGTGCTCTCTTGTGACCTCTGTAGGCATTCTATGACACAGATGCACTTACACATGCAGACAATATACTTATACACATAAAATAAAAATAATAAATTATTTTAAAAGAAATATGGTGCTATTTTTAAACTACATTTTGTCCTTGGGGTGAACTGAAATGATCTAGATACTTTCAATATTTTATATTCGTCTTTGATCCTTACCAGTTTAAAAGTTATGGATCTCCTGTGAATTTCATTGTATTAATCCTATTTGGAGACACTGAGCCTTTGGACATATTACTTTTCTCTAATTCAAGAAGGCTTCAGCAAATATTTCTGCATGTTTCTTTCTCCGTTTCTGTTATGATGATGTTGGAATCTGTAATCCCAAAAGAACTGTGCGGTCTTATTTATTTTTACTTACCCTGTTACTTTTCCTGTACTGAATGTTATTCTATTACAAATTCCATTAAGGTTAAATATACTATTGTGCTTTTCTGTCTAATTTTTATTTTGGTGCTCTATTTTTTTGATAAATGTATTGTTAATTTGGCAGACAATAAAATCACCTGAGAGGGAGGCCTCCAGACATGTCTATGAAGGATTTATTATTTAGTTAGTTATTTGTTTGTTTATAATTTATGTGAGGTGGGGTCTTATTTTGCATCTCTGGCTGGCCTGGAATATAGGAGTTTCTCTTGCTAAGAGCAGGTACAGAGCAGTCCTGCTAAGGGAAGGGGAGCACAGTGACTGCCTGTGGTCACTGTAGGGAACTGATCCCTTGGCACAAAGTTCAGTTGGTTACTGTTGTAAGGCAAACTGAAAGGTTCTTCCAACCCAGGTCTTTAGCCTGGAAAGCAGAACACTTCCTGTTTGGACATGCTTTCCTACCTGCCCAAAGACCACTGGTCTCTTGACAGGAATTTCAGGCTGATGGCCGATGGCCTATCTTCAGCCTACGCCCACTCACAATTCACTCCACAGGTTGGTGACCTGATTTGTCTCCATCCAGCCCCACCCTAGCTTACCAGATTGGTGCTCTATCCACTAGCCACAGGTTGGTGACCTGATTCATCTCCATCCAACTTTATGCTAGCTTTCCAGGTTGGTGGTCTGATAGACCCCCGTCCAACCCACTGGCCACCAACACTTGAAATCCAGGCCTGCTTTGGCCTATATACACTCAAAATAATGGACTGGGGATTCTGTGTAATGATGGTAATGGAAAATTCAATTTATTGCCTACTACAACTTGCTTTTATCAGCAAAATGACATCAGCTTCCAGAAACAATCACAGACACCCAGTTTTGTGCCACTGTATACTGCTGCTCCACCTAGCGTCATGTGCCTAGGCCTCATTGCTCCCTCTTGGGGTGGGGTCAGAGGAATCCCATGACTCCAACATTGTGCCCTGAGGGATGCTAGCTGAGAACTAGCCCCTAATTCACACTGGATCTTCCCACACTGGAACTCCTTGTGTGAATATTTAAGCCAAGCTATCCTCAAAGTCACACAGGGATCAAGCTGCCTCTTCCTCCCCAGTTCTGGAATTAAGGATGTATACCATCAGGCCCAATTTTTAAGAGAATTATCTTGATTATACTATGATCTGGGAAGATCCATCCACTGTAGATGTCATCATTCTCTGGCTGGGAGTCTCGACTATATTAGAGGAGAAAGGATCTGAGCAGTGCATGAATTCATTACTCTCTGCTTCCTGACTGGGGTGAGATGTGATCACTGCTTCAAGCTTCTGCCACGTTGAACTCCCCACAATGTTGAATTCTGAAACCGAATAAGCTGTTTCTCCTTTAAGCTCCTTTTGTCATTTATTTTATCACAAAAACTGAAAAAGTAACTAAAGCACACAACTCCAGAACTCTTTTTTTTTGGGGGGGGGGTTTCTTTGTTATATTTAGTTCCCATTATTGTTAATCTATATTTTAAAAGTAATCTTTCCCTATATGAGACATAGCTTTCTTTTTTATTCATATAACTTGTAATTAAAATGAAAACAGGACATTTTAGATTCCACACAGTATAACAATTTTAGACCGTGTATACTTTCCTTAGTTTAATTTTCATTTGGGTCTTGTTTATTCACTTGCAGTGCTAAGGAAAATTCTGTGTCTACTCTGGTATGTAGTGTTCCATCTTTAGGCCTGATTTCTTTATTTTTTAAAGAACTGTTTTACGCATTATCTTTATTTTGTGGGTATGCCTGTATTGCCTACATATGTGTACATGTGCTCATATCATGCAAAGATCATGGAGGTCAGAAGTGGGCATCAGATGCTCTGGACTTGGAATTACAGATGGCTGTAATTCGAAGCCAGGTTCAATGTAAGAGCAGACAGTGCTCTTAACCACTGAGCCCTCTGTCCAGCCTAGGCCTGATTTCTTAAGAGTTATACCTGGGTCATGATAGCTTGTTTATCAGACACTAGTTTATATGAGATTGTATTTGAAAACCTTTAAGTAGTTAAGTTTCACTGCTTTGTTAATGGATCTGCGTGTGTTTGGGGAAATGAGTACCAGCTTCAAATAGCTGACAAATCTGCTCTAATTTTTACTTTGGGATATGCAAAGTGGTCCACCCAGAGTCTGAACATAGTTGAATAAAATGATATTTTGCTCAACAAAAGTAGGAGCTCTTGAAATTTGGCTCTGCATACAGAGAAAGAATTTCAACCAGTACCCTATCCCATATGCCCACACTGATTTGAAAGGTATGACAGAAGTACATTTAAAAACTGCAGCTCTTGGGGATGGAGAGATGGCTCAGCAGTTAAGAGCACCAGTTGATCTTGCAGAGCTTCAATTCCTAGCACCCACATGATGGATAACAACTATTCTTAATTCCAGTTCCAGGGGATCCAGCCCCTTCTTCTGACTCTGCAGGCATGCATGACACAGGTGAATTTACACATGTGCAGGCAATACACTTATAAACATAAAATAAAATAATAAATAAAACACCTCAAAAAAGCCTGCAGCTCTTTATCCACTAACATTTAGGCACTATAGCATGGCAGGAACCCTCTAGAACAAAGAAAAATTGTCGCTGTGCCTGGGTGTAAATACATAGTTCTGCATCTCATGATCTTATAGCATGGACTATGCAATCAGGATACATGTACTATTACTATACAATCATTTGTTTGGGGCCCTGCTTTAGAGAAATATCTCTGTTTGGGGCACATACCTGTATAATAATGAACTGATTCATACTTAGCTTTGGGAACCCAGTTTTTACCTCAAATTGCCTATAACAATAGCTCTATTTCAATATGGGAAGGTTTGTGATTGTATTCACCCATGGATATCTGAAGTATTAATTTGTGAGAAAATTTCAAGCTTTTCTTGACCACTATAGCTGATCACTCCTGATGCTTAGAGCTATTGTGTAAGAAGCTCAGCTGTTTTGAGAGTACCATCATACATAAAACCAAAAGTCATGTGAGTGTGGCAGCGTATTCCTTTAATTGCACCACTTGGGAAACAGAGGAGGGTGGATCTCTGTGAGACTGAGGCCAACCTAGTGTCCATAGAGAGTTCCAGGCCAGCTGCAGCTAAAGGGAGACCCTGTCTTTAAAAAGACCAGATAAAAAATAAAGGAACAAGAGTCATATACCAAAGTAGCCAGTAGCTTTCCCAGTTGAGCCCAGACATTGAAACATTTTGTTCCTGGTACTAAATACCCCATACTCTGCAGTTGTTCACTCATTCCTTCCTCTTCTGTTCTTCCCATTTGAGACCCCTAATACTATGGAAAAGAGACAATTTATCAACACTATGACTTGTCTAAATTAGAATTTATGAATATAACCATATTTGCAGATGGCAACAAGTTTTGAAAGCAAACATTAGTCATATAAATATATGCATAAATTCCATATACACTCATACATGCATGCACAAATGTATGTGTATATACTTATATGTATATATCTTTGGTTCTAAAGTACAGTGAAATATCTTCTTATACTAACAGAAATAAATTGTTGATATGTCAAAATTCTATAACCTATATAGTTTGAGTTCTATGTATAAAAGAATTTTAAGCTTCTTTATATATATTATCACCTAAAATAAATATACTTTGAAATAATTTTGCATAAATCCTGAGAAAATACCACAATAATTTAGTTACTTAACCTTTTTCTCTCAGCTTTAGATAGTATTTTTTGGTCTTTTTTGATTTTTTGAAACAGGTCCCCCTGTAGCCCCAGCTGTCCTGGAACTTGCTATGTAGACCAGGCTGCCTTGAACTCACAAAGATCCACCTGCCTTTGCCTTCCAAGTGCTAGGATTAAAGGTGTATGCCACCATGCCCAGACATAAGAAAGTATTTTTATAATGACAATTAGCAGAGAAGTTTGAGCCCCTACCTCATGGAGACTAAACAACACTCCTAAATAATGAATGGGGAAATAAAGAAAGAAATGAAAGCATTCCTGGAATTAAATTAAAAGAACAATAGAATACAACAAAACCTATGGGACACTCTAAAATCCATTTTATGAAGGAAATTTATGGCCTTAAGTGCCTACATTAAAAGACAGAAAGAGCACATATAACTGACCTAACATTGCAACTAAAAAACACTTGATAGACAACAACGAATGAATCCCAAACTAAACAGACAAGAAGAAATAACAAAAATCAGAGTGGAGATCAATGAAATAGAAACAAAGATAACATTAAAAAGAATCAATGAATCTAAGAGCTGGCTCTTTGAAAGGATAAAAAAAAAGATAGATAGACATCTAGACCAGTTAACCAAATGAAAGAAAGCAACTCCAAATCAATAGTATTCGTGCTGAAAAGGGAAACATCACAACAGGTAACAAAAAGATACAGACAATCATACCCAAAGTAATATACAGATTCCAAGCAATCTCAATTAAAATACCCATGAATTTCTTCAAAGACTTAGAAAAAAAATCATAAAATTCATATTAAATAAAAGACCCTGAGTAATCAAAGCAACTCTGAACAAGAAGAGAAATGCAGGGGGGAATACTATACCAGACTTCAAACTATATTACAGGCCTATAGACATAAAAACAGCCTAATACTGGCACAAAACAGACCCAAATATCAATGGAACAAAATTGAAGATCCAACTTCAGCACACACAATTTCAGCCACCTCATATTTGACAAAGGGGCCAAGAAGACTTAATGGAGGAAAGACAGCATCTTCAGCAAATGGTGCTGGCAAAACTGGATTTCCACTTGTAGAAGAATAAAACTAAACCCCTACCTCCCATCCTATATAAAAATCAACTCTAACTGACTGAAACAGTGAACTTCTGCTCAAAACAGTCAACTTCCTCATAGAGAATATTATTGAGAAAGACTGAGAAAGAGATGAAAAGCAAGTTTGGCAGAATGCATGAGCTCTGGCAGGGTTGGGGAATGGGCAGGAACATGGGTCTAGATTTGTTAAAAAAATAAAAATAAATTTATGTGAAAAAAAAAGAAAAGGGATACAGAGTATGTAATGCCTCTTTGGTGTGACATACTGCTATTCTACCCAGCATACTACTAAAGTCAATAGTAAGAGTGGCTTTCCTGACTTGGAAGATTGAGTAGATGTATTTTCCTGGTCAAATTCAAATAACTATACCATCAAGAAAAATAATTTCTGGGCAAGGTGGCACACACCTATAGTCCAAGTATTTTGGAGATGGAGGCAGAAGTATCAGGAATTCAAGGCCCTCTCTGGCTATACAACAAATTCAACACTAGCCAGTACTACAGAAGACTTCAAAAAGTCTGAATAAGAGATGGCTCAGCAGTTAAGAGCACTGGCTGCTCTTGCAGAGAAACTAGTTTCAGTTCCCAGTGCCCAAATGACAGCCAACAACTATCCTAACTCCAGTTCCAGGGGATCCAATGCCCTCTCTTCTTATCTCTGTGGGCATTGTATGATATGGAAATACTTACACACATGCAAGCAATCCACTCATACACATAAAATGATTTAACTCTCAAAAACAGTGATGAATTGATAAAACCTTAGAATTTGCCTAATTCAGGTAGCATTTATGCTGCTCTAGCAAAATCATAATTTTTCTTGAGAAACTAAACCAATGAAAAGTAAATGTATACTTTGTAATAGCCACACTGTTCTAGAAATTTCCCTTTTATATTCTTTACCTCTAACAAAAAGACAATGCATGATTCTATAAAATAAAAACAATGAAAGCTCATTAAGCTACTGTGAGAAACTCACTATAATAATTCCCTATCAATGACTGTAATCATGGCATGTCTTGGGCTTTGAACTTCTAATTCATACATCAGTTACAGTAAACCACACATTTCTAAGTTTAAAGAAAGAAGAATGTTTAGCCAAAGTCTATCCAAGTCTTCCAGTTATACACTACATGCAGTTTGGTCTCAAAATTAACTACTTATTTTTTTTTCCTTAAATGTCTTAAACCCCATCACAATTGAAGAAAGTATTTAAATTCTTACAAATGATTTGTTCATAGCACTTTTTACTTCATCCGATCCATCGGAATAGATCTGCTGAAATAATTTGTTCAAAGCTGCATCAACCTCCAGCTTCTCATTCTTTTCTTCTTCTTTGATCTCACCAACCAATTTATCCCAATTTCTCATATAATGAGATGATGGATATAGGTTCTTTACATCTATGAAGTGAAAATGGCAGAAGTGATTAATCACCATGTTTTTGTTTTTTTATTATTTTTTGGTCTTTTTGAGACAGGGTCTCCCTGGGGAGCCCCAACTGTCCTGGAACTCACTCTGTAGACCAGGCTGGCCTTGAACTCACAGAGATCTGCCTGCCTCTGCCTCTGCCTCTGCCTCTGCCTCCAGAGTGCTAGGATTAAAGGCATGCACGGATTGCTTTTGCAGAGGACCCGGGTTTGATCCCCAGCGCCCACATGGCGGCTAAGAACCATCTTTAACTCCAGTTCCAGGGGAATCTGACGCTCTCTTTTGACCTCCTCAGCATTGCACGACACAGGTGCACCAACCTACATGCAGACAGTACACTCATACACGTAAAAAATAATAAATAAATAATTAAAAAAAAAGAAAAAGAAAAAAGAAAAATATTCGTGATGTCTGTGAGGTCAATTTGTTGTGTGGTCATTGTAGTTCAGATGTTCTCTCCCTGTTTATTCCTTTGTCCTGTTGTGATGTCTAAGTGAGCTTAGTCAGGTATTGAAGTTCCCTGCTGTTGGTGTGCTGGTGTTGGTCTGTGCCTTGGGGTCCGAGAGATGTGTGTTTATAAAGTGTGGTGCCCGGTGGTTTGGGTGGCGTGTGTATTCATGATTGTGGGATCTTCATGTAATGCCCCCCCCAAAAAATAATCAACCCATAATGATCAAAACCTGCAATGTGAAAACGGAAATTCTAAAAATGATAGAAGAAAATGTTGGGGATAACATAAAAGATATAGGGGTAGGAAAATAACTTCTAAATCAGACAAGCAGCTGCACAGAAAAAAGAATCAACAATTGACAAGTGGGACCTCATATAAACCTCAAAAGGTTCTGTACAGTAAAGAACAATCAAAGAGATGAAGAGAAAACCCACACAAATGGGAGGAAACCTTTCACCAGTAATATGATCCGAACAGAGCATTAACATCCAGATATATAAATAACTCAAAAAAAAAAAAAAAAAAAAAAGGAGCAAGAAAACAAATGACCCAATCAAAAGATGAACAGACTTCATTACTGAGGAAATAAAGATGGCCAAGAAACCTCTTAAAGACTGTTAACATTGTTAATAATTAAGGAAATTCAAATTAATACCACTCTAAGATATCATCTCACTCCAATAAGACTAGCTATCATCAAGAAAACAAAAGCTACCAAGTACTACTCCTGGAACCCCTACGGAAAGTAAGGTCAAGAACTCAGAGGACTCAAAAGGAACCTACCTCTTGACCCAGTCATAACACTCTTGGATATATACTCACAAGATTCATCCTAATGCAGAGATACATGAACAGCCATGTTGATTGCAGCTCTCTTCAAAATAGCAAAGAGCTGGAAGCAACCCAAGTGTCCCTCAGCTGATAAGTGGATAAAGAAAATATGGTACAGCTACACAACGGAGTTCTATGCAGTGGTAAAGAAAGATGACATTGTGGCTGGAGAGATGGCCTAGTGGTTAAGAGCATCGACTGCTCTTGCAGAGGACCCAGATTCTATCCCCAGCACCCACATGGTGGCTGAGAACCATCTTGACTCCAGTTCCAGGGGAATCCCAAGCCCTCTTCTTACCTCTGAGGCATTGCACAACACAGGTGCCCAAACCTACATGCAGACAGTACTTTCATACACATACCAAAATAAATTTTTTTAAAAATTAATAAAAAGAAAGATGACATCATGAAATTTGCCAGTAAATGGATGGAACTAGAAGCCCTTATGCTAAATGAGGTAACACAGTCCCAGAAAAACAAACAACGTGTGTTGTCCCTCATTTGTGGATCCTAGCACCAATTCCTTATGTGTAAGACAAACTGAGTAACTTTTTTTTTCTTTTTTAGAAAATATAATACCACATTATTTGATCTTACTATAAAAATGTAAATTAAAACATACATCAACTTGCTATATAATTCAGGAATGTAGAGTAATATTTCTTTTTTACTTACATGCAACTCTACTGTTAAAATGTGAATCCCTAAACATGTATTGGAATTAGCCTATCACTTATCTTCAGACTTTGTAATTTTGGTATCTGTGTGGAGTATATATATGCATATTTTGAAGCAATACAAAATTAAATAACAACAACAAAGTCTTGTTCAGCCGTGCATGGTGGCACACGCCTTTAATCTTAGCACTTGAGGTCCAGCCTGTTCTACATAGCAAGTTCCAGGACAGCAGGAGCTACAGGGAGACCCTGTCTCAAAAAGACCAAAAAAAAAAAAAAAGTTTTGTTGAAATAACTGACTGAAACAGTAAACTTCTGCCCAAAATAGTAAACTTATGCATCAAAAAAATTAAAAGAGACTGAGAAAAAGATCCAAGTCATGTATGGCAGAATGTACATGATCTGGCAAGGTGAGGAGTATGGAAGAGGGAACAGGTCTAAATTTTATTGAGAAATGTTGTATGAAATGCACAAAATTTCGATAAAAATTAAGAAAAAAGAATAAAAATATAGTTATTCTTAAAAATTGTACAAAGCTCTATTCCTTAGAAATATTTCATCACTCTCTATAACATGATTTGAAAGAAAAGCTGTTGCTAACAGTGTGAATGGAGGTATATTTGAATAGCACTCCCTTCATTATGAAAATAATCAAACTTATTAGTAAGGATATACCAACTATTAGAAAAGACCTACTTAATATTCATAATTTACTTAAGATTCTATACCTTATAACAAGTCAAATTTAACTTGATTCCCAAACATTACCAAATATAAATCCTTTTATCATGCAAAACAACCTCCTAGAATTTTTTGTGTTTGTCACTTTCACATGTCAACTTGGGGCAATAGTACCCAGTTGTTCAATCAAATATAATTAAAAATTATATTCATATGCTGAGTTTTGTTTTACTTCAGTAGGTATTGTTTCTTAAATATCACAATATTTCATTTCCAAGTGAGGATTTAGGAAACAAAGGACCATCTAATCAGTGGTGCAGATGTCTACATACTGGGGATATTTTCCTTATTCTAAAGTGAAGATTTGTTCCATCATGATCCTGTTCTTGCCTCTTTTGTACAGGTCCAATAGCTTTTTGGCTTCTTCATTAGAGGTAGATTATTATAATGAGAAAGCACATCCTATAATCTTTGTCCAACTTTCTAATATAAAAAAAATGGGGACCCTCCCCCCAATCCCTCTAAAATGATAAAGCAGCCACTCAATGCTTCACAGTCCAGACATTAGGCATTAAGACATCATTTTCAAGCATAGGTTTTTTTTCTGCCAACTGTATTGCTGATTTTTTCAGCTATCTCTTACAACGTATTTCTTTTTGTACTTTTGCTGATCCCCTACCTTGCTGGGCAACCTCATGCTTGGCAGGAATCTTTAGTCCCAAACTAATTGGCAAAAATCATCCTGAGAACATGGATTTCCAACAACTAAAATCCCAGACTATGTGTGTCATCTTGCCTATAGAAGTGTTCTTAGACATAAACAACTCAATGTTCATTTTGTCAGATGACATAATTAATGGGAAACTAGATTTTATTCTTATATTTTTCCTCAAGCCCCCTGGTGCTTGGACATTAGCATCTGGGTGAATTTCATTATTTTCTGAATTTATTATTATATTTATTATATTCAAAGCACTTAATCTTTTTATACATTTAAACCTAAATACCATTCTTTTATTTTTCAAATTCTTCTCACAGAGATTATGTACTCTCAAAATCATATTAAATCTTATACAAAGGGATAAAGTTTTCTCCCAATTAATTCAATTTTCTGAAGCATATATGTTGTATCTACATTTCTTTCTTATTTCTTCATTCCTTGAATGTGGTAAAGACTATCTAAAAAGAAACTAGCCATCAGAAAGGAAAAAAATAGAACATGTATGTCCAAGTACATGTGCTCCCACTGTTACATATGAACAGCTTTCCATCACCTCCTCATTTCATAGGCTGTCATGTAAAGGATGCAAATAGCTCACAGTGTTGAGGTGTCAAAAGGTCCTTAAAATAGGATTTTATAGAGTGGCAGTGCTCTCTTGTGACCACAGGAGCTGCCACTGAATGGGGAGCTGGACCACCTAACTTTCATTTTTTGGAAAATCATACTTTAAATTTGTACCTGTAATCTACGTTCGCTTTTCGTTTTCTACCATTTTTCAAAAACAAACTTTGAGCCAATGAGATGCCTCATTGAGTAAAGATCCTTACTGTCAAACCTGACAACCTGAGTTCAATCCCTGGACTCCATATGATAGAAATAAACTGATTCCTGCAAGTTTTCCTCCGTTCCCTATACCAGTGCCAGATTAGGTGCCATGTTAGATTGCACACACATACATACACAACATACATAGTTAATAAATACATATATGAAAATAAAAATAATTTTCAACGAACTCACGTTCTGCTTATAAGGTATTACTAGGGGGCATTCTATATAACTATAATTGTTTGTGATATTAATGTCACCTGAACTTCAGTTATTTATTTAACAAGTCAATGGTGTCCAAGACAAGGTGCATTCAGAAGCAAAACAAGTGTTTATTACACAGAACTTGTTGATAGATTATTAAAACCACAGAAAATGAAAACTTTGAAAAATAATTAACCCTTATTTTACAGTAAATAAAATATAATGTATTAAAAAGCTTCTCAATACAGGGAGACCCTGTCTCGAAAAAACAAAAAAAAAACAAAAAAATAAAAAGCTTCTCAAAACCTCAGTTTGTAAAGGAAATCATAAACTACCAATCTTTAAATTGTAATTTACTCATTACATCATTATGTAAAATTATTGAAGATTAATAGAACATCAAAACTATTTATAATTAAATCGGTATTGGAGCTGGAGAGATGGCTCAGTGGTTAAGAGTACTGGCTGCTTTTTCAGGAACCAGGATGAGTTGAAAGCAACCCATGGCACCTAACTTTCTGTAACTCCAGTTCCAATGGATCTGACACCCTCTTCTGACTTGAGTATTACACAACATGGGTGTACTTGCATGCATGCAGGCATTACAAACAGGACTTAACATGCATGGCAGGATCTAGGAGCCCTGGCTGGGGGGTGGGGGGCATGGATGGGGGAATGAGTCTAAATTTGATTAAGAAATGTTGTATGAAATGTGCTCAATAAAAATTAACTTTAAAAAATAATAATTAATAAAATATTTTATATTAAAGCAGTATTGATTTATATTAACAGTACAATTCAAATATACTAGGACACAAAGAAGAATAAATGAACTCTGAATCTCGGATAGCCTGTATGCATTTGTTTCAGTTTGCTTTAATTCATAAAGCTATCTTTAAATTTAAATTTGAATAGACACACAATACCCTAGACCTATAAGAGAAATAGAATTTAAAAAGTAAGACCAATATTATATACATTTATTTACATGTAACATATATATAAATGCCAATGTCTCACTAAATTACTGAAGTTATCTTACTCCCATATCAAAGGTCTATTTCATATCAGCTGCTTAAAGATTTAATCTATGCAAAATAATCCATACAACTCAATGGAGTCACTCTATCTAAAATAATTTATTCATGTTGAGTTAGGGTTGTATGAAGAAAGAGAAGAAAGAAAGAAAGAAAGAAAGAAAGAAAGAAAGAAAGAAAGAAAGAAAGGAGAGAGGGAGGGAGGGAAGGAGGGAAGGAAGGAAGGAAGGAAGGAAGGAAGGAAGGAAGGAAGGAAGGAAGGAAGGAAGGAAGGAAGGAAAATAAACTTGCAGGGATGAGATCCTACTGTTTGTTCTAATTTAGATATATCTTGAAAAGACTGGTAAATATTGGATACTGCCTAAGTGTGATTTTATTCAAAGTAATCTATCATGAGAACTGAAGAGATCATTTTATGGTTTGATTTTACTGGTGTGACTGAGGAGGAAACATTACAAATCATTTACCCTGGGCATACGTCGTTAAAATGAAAAACAAAATCATTGAACTATTTCCCTTTAGATAACACTGCTTGAAATTAAGAGACAGCTCATTCTTTCATTCTTGTCATTTACAGAGAGCAATGTTATCTGAACAACAAAAAGCCACATATTTTGAAATGATTTTCATGCAGCAAAGAACCACTGTAACTCTTTAAGTATCATCTACCCATCTTCTGGATATAAAATTCAACACCCAAGACCTAACTCCAGCTTCCCAAGAAAAGTAAAAATATGCCTTTACTGTTGGGACAATGTAGCTGATTTATTACTTCAAGAGGGTTAATCAAAGTTCCCCCTAGTAGCTTCATTTTTGAAAGTAAATTGCTTCTCAGTAATTGTTTGTTCTATAACACAATTAATCCTCAATTGTAGCATATCCATTCTTAAATGAAGAAAGGGAATGCTAGTAAGAAGACATGAGTACAGCACTTGTATGTGGTGGTTTGGCAGACATTGCTAGCTAGAAGATTCATTACTGAAGCCCGTGTTGATAACTTACTAGCACATCATGTATGTAGCACAAAATGTGAAGAAAAGTGGTGATTATTTGTCTTGGCGGGTTCCATTAAAATTGATCCTAGTTTCTGTGTTCTCTCTTTGAGTGCAAGGCAGACAGTATGAAATAGCTGAAGCCCTACCGGGCAGAGAGTTAAGGATCTTGTTTTTATTTGAAATTAGATATGTGGTTACAACATAATCAAGATTATATTGATTATGGCAAGTATTCAGCAGACTAGACTAAAACTCAAACATGGTCTCAATGTTGAAGAAATATTAAACCAATTATTTCCTATGAATTTGAAATCTCTAACTCTGGAAATTCACCCTAATATTTAATTTGGCCATGTCCTTGGGTGATTTAACTTCACATTTCCTCAATACTTCTAGGAAAATATTGTATTAAAGTAAATCCAGATATGAAGTCTAATGTGGGTATGAAAGGGAAGACTCAATGAATTATACCTAGAAGGGACCCACAGAACAATGCAGTCCTTAGTGAGAGAGCTAAGTGGATTTCCTGAATTTCAAATGGGCTTGCTGGCTACCAACCCATATGTTACATAACTTAGATTGGTCCACATGGATTTTTGGCTATTTTCAGTTCTTCTAACAAAATGGGTATGTGTTATTTTATAAATCAGATGATAGTTGGACTTAAAAGCTAGCATCTCCTTAGCAACATACTCTCTGAGAACAAGAAGCCTTAAGGTTTTGTACTCACCTGACAGAATGGCTGCTTTCTCATCGTCTAGGCAGCAGCTCTTTTTGTTCCCTTCTTATTTCAGTTAACAGTATCAGAGCTCCTCAATATTTTCTAATTAATCCTCTTCTCAGTCATCCAGTACAATAAACAAGTCATACAAAGATACCTAAAACAGCAAAGGAAGCAACGGCAATTTGTTTTCACAATAGTAGCAAAATTATATAACATGGCTATTTTAGAACATGAAAATTCAGGCAGCAAAACCACATAAACAAAATACCAACATAAAGCTAAGATACATATGAGGTACTAAGAACAGTGACCATGGGAGGGAAGGCTTTTCAACAGTTTTATGGTGTCAGACTACTTGTATTATGTTTCATTTCTGAGAATATAGACTTTAGATGTTAGTGTCATGGTTAATTTTACATGTCAACTAAACTGAGCCACAGAATGCCCAGATAGCTGATTAAATAAAACTTCTGAAGCATGTCTGGAAGCCTGTTTCCAGGAAAAATTAGCATTTAAATAGGTGGACTCCTGAAAGCAGATGGCCTTCCCTAACATGGGTGGGCATCTTGTAAGCCCCTTTGAGGACCTGAAAGAGGAGAAGAAAGGAAGACTGAATTCTTCCTCCCCCACCTGGCCTGATGAAACATCACTCTTGTTCTGCACTTGGCATTCCCATAATTGAGATTAGAAATGATGGAATCCACACCATCTGCTCTCCATTTTTCAGGTGTATAACCAAGTATTTTGAGGCTCCAACTTTCTCTACATCTCTTTGGCTTTCTTGATTGAGCATGTAGGCCAAACCAGATGTGAGTGGAGTGTGTGTAAAAGGCTGTTCATTAAGTCCCTAGATTTTTAGGTATAAAGATGGCTTATAGTCAACCTACATTTTCTCACAATCACGCTCAATTTTTAACTTATGAAAAATGGACTCAACAAATAATAGAGCACCTAATGTGTTTGATCCCATGCTGCTTTTTATATTTTTTACTTTCTATTTTTATTTTATGTGATAGTGTTTTGCCTGCATGAATGTAAAAGCACAACTGCATGCAGTGTCTACAGAGGACAGAAGAGGGTGTCAGATCCCCTGTAACTGGAGTTACGTATGGTCGTTGTTCACTATGTGGACGCTGGGAATCAAACCCAGATCCTCTGGAAGAACTTTAAGAGTTCTTAATCTCTGAGCCATCTCTCTAGCCCCTCATGTTCCTTCTTAAAATTTCTATTGGATTTTTAAAATGTGGATTATTTTTAAATTATTCTTTATGAAACTATTTCAAGGCTTAGGGTTTTTTTTAGCTTATTATATCCCTTAATTGTTCCTAATTCTTTAAAACTACTGTCTATATATCTTCATAAATATTTGGCTTTACCCCCCCCCCAAAATATCAGAATAGAATTAAGGGACAAAAGAAGCTTGTTCTGTGAATTCATATGCAGTGAAATTTACAAAGTGTGCCCGTGCATTTCCAGTGAAGGCCACACTACACTTTTTAAAGCATAAGAGCTAAGAATTATGGAAACATGTGAAGATCTGCCTGCCTCACGCTGGATTGTCTTCATTTTTTTCTTTTCTATTGAAGTTTTGCGCAATTCATATAATATTTCTCAGTACAAGTTAGACTCATTCTCCTTTCCATGTCCCCCAACCCACCCGAGTTCATGCATTTCTCCATACATGTTGTGCTGGATTGCTTTGGTGTCAACTTGACACACCTGGGTTGAGGGAGCCTCGGTTGGGGAATTGGCTCCATTGGATTGGCCTGTGGTCACATCTCTGGTGTATTGTCTTGATTGTTGAGCAGTGACAGTATAAGAAGGCAGGCTGGGCATGAGCCAGAGAGCAAGCCAGGAGCAAGCCAGTGGACAGCATTCCTCCATGGCCTGTGCTTCAGCTCCTGCCTCCAGGTTCCTGCCCTGAGTTCCTGCCTTGAGTTCCCTAAGTGATGATCTGTGACCTGGGAGATGTAAGCTGAATAAACCCTTTCCTCCCCAAGTTGGTGTCGGTCAGAGTGTTTTGTCACAGCAATGGAAGACAAACTAG
>VZQC01015052.1:454083-466711 GCA_009823505.1 Rhizomys pruinosus
CTGCCATACTTGACAGAAGAAAATGTAGATCATGAATTGACATACCATCCAAACATCTGTGTCTATACCAAAGTAACCTACCATAACAATTAGTACTGTTTAAATACCCATATATCTAATTGTGTGTGCTTCATTAGTAGGATCGAAAGGCTATATATTATACTGTTTAAATACCTAAATATCTAATTGCATGTGCTTCATTAGTAGGATCGAAAGGTTAAGCCTGGACAAGCTGGCAGCCCATGAAAGAAAACAGCCAGAACTGACTAGAGACCAAGACATCAGCTCCAGAGAAAGTAGAGTGTTTTGCTTCGCATCTATGTTTCTTTTGGGGTTGTATCCTTGCCTGGTTTTGGTGTTAGGGTGATGTTGACTTAATAGAAGGAATTTGGGAGATCCCTATGCTTAGAACCTTCTGAACAGTTTGATAATGTTTGTAAGTCCATTTTAAATGTTGTAGAGAATTCTGCCATGAAACCATCTGGGCCTAGACTTTTTTTAGTTGGGAGGTTTCTTACTACATTTTCAATTTCCTCACATATTATGAGACTTTTTAAAATGTCATCTCTTCTTGTTTAAGCTTTGTTGATTTCCAGGATTTCAGATATTCATCCATTTTTGTTAGGTTTTCAAATTTAGTAGAGTATAGGTTTTTGAAGCATTCTCATATGATTGTATCTTTTTGTTTTCTGTTGTGATGTTTCCCTTTTCATCCCAAATATTATTGATTTGGAGTTGCTATTTATTTCTTTTGGTTAATTGGGCGAGAGTTCTATCTATCTTCTTTAGCCTATTTATCCTTTCAAAGAACCAGTTTTTGGATTCATTGATTCTTTGTATTGTTTTCTTAATTTCTGCTCTGGTTTTTATCATTTCTTCCTGTCTGTTGGGCTTAGGGTTTATTTTTGTTGTCTTTCAACTGTTTTTAGCTGTAATGTTAGTTCCTTTATTTGTGTTCTTTCTGGGTTTTTGTTGGTTTGCATGTGTGTGTGTGTTGGGGGGGTATTTTTGAGACAGGGTATCCCTTTAAGTCCCAGCTGGCCTGGAACTCACTCTGTAGACCAGGCTGGTCTTGAACTCAAAGAGATCCACCTGCCTCTGCCTCCTGAATGCTAGGATTAAAGGTGTGTGCCACCATGCCCAGCTTATTTTTATTATTAATATTTTTGTTTTTTACTTTTGTATTTTTTTTAATGTAGAGACTGAGGGCTATAAAATTCCCTTTTGTTGTCTTGTAATGTCTTTTTCAGTTTAGTTCCAGGAATGTTTTTCTTTATTTCTTCCTTGACCCATTCATTCTTCAGGAGTGTGTTGTTTAGTCCCATGTGTTCTTGTAGATATTAGGACTTATTCTTCTGTTGATATTGAGTTTTATTGCACTGTGGTCTGATAGAATGTATGAGAATATTTCAATCCTTTTGTATTTGTTGAAATTTTATTCTGTGTCCCAGTATGTGGTCAATTTTGCAGAATGTTTCTTGGGGTGCTGAGTAGAAAGTATATTCTCTGTGGTTCGGGTGGAATATTTGGTAGATTTATGTGAGGTCCATTTGGTGTATTGTATTATTCAGATCAGATGTCTTTCTGTTTAATCTTTGTCCAGTTGAGCTATCCAATGGGCTCAGTGTGGTACTGAAGTCCCCCACTATGAGTGTGCTGGGATTAATCTGTGCCTTGAGGCCCTGCAGAATTGTGTTTGATGAGCCAGAGTTTGGTGCATATATGTTCATGATTGTGAAATGTTTCCAGTTTATTGTTCCTATGATAAGGATGTGGTGGATCTTTGTCTCTTCTAATTAGTTTTACTTTGAATTCTATTTTGTCTGATATTAGAATAGCAACTCCTGCTTGCTTTTTGGCACCATTTGCTTGGAATATTTTTTCCATCCTTTCAATTTAAGTTGATGCCTGTCTTTGAGGGTGAGATGGGTTTCTTGTAGACAGCATATAGATGGGTTCTGTTTCTTAATCCATTCTCCCAGTCTATGTCTTTTGATTGGGGAGTTCAACCCATTAATATTTAAAGTTATTATTGACAGATGTGTGTTACTTCCTTTTACCTTATTTTCTTCTTTTTTTTAATTGATGCTTTGTGCATTTCATACATCATTTTCCAATTCAGTTCAGGCATATTTCCCTTTCCCTTCCCCCCATCCCCACCCCATCCCAGATCATGCATTTTGCCATAACTGTCCTGCATCTTTCTCTCAGTTTTTTTTATTCATTTTTTACCTATAAGTGATGATCCATGAGTACAAGCATCCTTCATATGAAACCAATTTGCAGGCTGTTGTGCCCAAACCCCTACAGCCCCACCATCCAGCGGGGGGTTAGGGGTTGTATGTTCAATCAAGTTGATCAAATGAGTGTCCAGACNTGTTGTGCCCAAACCCCTACAACCCCACCATCCCAGCGTGGGGTGAGGGGTTGTTTGTTCAATCAGTTTGATCAAATGAGGGTCCAGACAACATTGCTGTAGGTGTAGCCATTCACCCCAAGCGTAGCCCTTACATTCGAACCCATGCCCCCTCTTCTGCAGATTGTTCCCTAGGCTTAGAAAGGGGCACAGGTGGATGAGAAGCAACAAGTCCACTCTCGCGGACTGTTTTTGTCCTGGACTCGGGTCAAGTCCCTGGCTTTTTCCTTTAATGGGCTGACAGTTGTTCCAGGAATAACCTTTGGATCCTACAAATGAGAGCCACAAGCAGTTAGATATATAGGATTTAAAAAGTACTAAGAGCTAAGGGTTGGTTACTTGGTATAGACATAGATGTTTGTATGGTATGTTGATCCATGAAGTACATTTTTTCCTGTTAAATATGACAGGGTCTTAGGGGCTTAAACATCTCCTAACCTGTAGAGGATGTTAAGCTGTGGCATCAGCCAGGGTTATTCCTCCAAGGAGAGGCCAATAGCCATGGGGTTTTGTGGGGATATACAGGCATATGGCTGCTCTGCTGCACAGTATTTCAGGACAGGTGAGGTGTAGCTCCCACAGACAGAATGTCACCACTTAATGGCTGAGAAAGAAAAGAGACAGCTTAGCATTGAGTAGGATTGTACCAGAAACTGTCACCTGAAAGGTTGACCTGTCCTGAAAAATCGAAAGGAAGAAAAGCCCAGATTGCTATAAACATCGAAAACCTCTGTGGATCCTAACTCATAACACTAGTTATAATGAGTCCATAAGAAACTTAATTCTAGGTGCCGCAAGAGTTTTGATATGAGAGATTTCTTGCCTCCCCCCATAGAAAACAGGCGAAATCTGCTGGCTGCATGGGTCCCTCTCCCTCCTGGCCCTTGGCGACCCCCTATTCTTGCGGCCCTCTCTTATCACCTGGTAAAACGGGCCTTCTTTAATTGACTATAGACATAAGAACTGTGAAAAAAATTATTCTCTGTTTAGAACCAATTATAATAGCTATACACTTAAGCAAAAATATATTAATACAGAGTCTGACATCAATGGATTATTCTACCACGGAGATGTTGGCCCGGGGATCCAAGGCCCCCACAAAAGGTAAGGCTCCTTGCCTCTAACTGGGATACCTGCAAGAGAGAGGCAATAAGGCCCTACTGCAGAAGACCTGACGGTAACATGGAAAAGATGTTATTGAGACCACACATGCAGGGTACAGATGGCCTCGGGAATACCAGAGAGTGTACCAAAGGCCAAGTTTTTGTTTTTTTTTTCTCAACAACAAATAAGCAAATATGGGTCTCCCTGTGTCAAGCAAGACTCCCCATCAGCACAGCTACACCTTTTACCTGATTTCCTATTTGCATTCTTCTTGGGCCGAGATTTGTAGTGCCAAATGATACTTTTATCAGTTCTCTCTCTAGGTGCTTGGGTATAGTTGCTACTTTCCTCTGAACTTTGAATTGCCTCGAGTATTTTCAGAAGGGTTTGGTTGCGGGACTGAATTCTTTCATCATGTTTATGTAATGAAAGATTCTTCTTTCTCGTTACGATTGTTTCCCGGCTCCCTGCTACCGGCTAGCTCTCCTCGGGGGGTCGCGGTTTTCTGGGAGAGTCCCTTTGGCAGGAGAACACAAGAAGCTTGAACGGCGTGCAGAAATGAGAAACTAAGAGAAGTTTTCCAAATCTACAGCACTTTATTGAACGGGGGCAGTGATTATATAGTGATTTTTGGGAGAGGGCAGAACATAGGATTTGGCAAAGCTTTACGATTACATAGGTAGGTAAAAAGTCAAGATTTACACAGGAACTGAAAAGCTCAGAGCACTCAGAGCAGGAAACTAAAACCTCACAAAGTTTGGTTAGGAAATAAACTTTCTTTGAAGTAAAATGTAGAAATCTTAAGACAACCTTTACGGAGGAAATAACATCTAAGAAGACAAGTCATAATTGAAAAGTTATAGCTCACAGAGTAATAACTACAAAGTTTTTAGCAGCAGATATTGGTCCTATGTCTCCATTATGAGGCTAGAGTAAATACATCCTAACGTTAATAGTTGCTTTTAAGTTCCTATTGAAGTAAAAACCTTATTCCTATAACATCCTAAACTACTTATTAGTTTTCTCTAACTCTAACTGCTAATCTAGGGTTTAAATTTTACTGAGAACTAAGAGCCATTCCACTGCCTGGTCCTGCTAACAGTTTTGTTTTTGTAAAACAATTGGCTGGTGTAAGAGACTTAGTCTCTGTCTTGCTTTACTGGGATTGTTAGAATCCAGGCTTTAATAAGAGGAATGTCTTATCTACTTCTTTGTCTGGGAACAGAGGAAAAAGAAATCGTTTATTTTTAGGTTTAAGGGGAATTTTTTTTTTTTTTTTTTTTTTTTTTTTTTTTTTTTTTATCATACATTTTTATCACTGGAATCTGTTTTCTTTAAGGACATTCATGTAAGGCAAGAACATTACGGTCATGCAATTATTTTGTTTCTTGAGCTGAAGCAAGTTTTAACCTTTCCATATACATTAACAGCCTACATTACATTGTTTGTTAAGGAGAAAGGTCTGTTTGTTACTTTGGATCTGCAGAAAATTCTTGCTGCCAGGAAAAAGCCCTGTGCCCAAGAGAGGCTTTTTAATTGCCAATTCTTGACACATTCAAAAAGTTTATTTTTTATCTATAAGCTGGCCTTAAGAAAGATCTTTATGTGCTCAGTGTTTTGCTAAGTCCAACACCAGAAAAATGTAATATCCTAGGAAAGCATCTCAATCTCGGGTGATCTTAGCCGGGTATTCTGCCAGGGACCTCCAGGGGGTCCAGTCCCGCAGGGCACACCTCCCCCGCCTGTTTTGAATATAATTTCTCATATTACTTTACACACGCGACACTGGAGTGGGTGTGGCAGACGCACAGTGGATGCGCATTTCTCCTTCACTAGAATTGACATTTTTGGCTGAGTATAGTAGCTGGGTTGGCATCTAGAGTCGTTTACTATGGGAATACTTTGGTACATGTACTTCTGGCTTTCGTCATTTGCACTAAGAAGTCAGCTGTAATTCTAATGGGTTTCCCTTTATATGTAACTTGTTGTTTTTCTCTTGTGCCCTTCAGTACTTTGTCTTTGTGTTGGACGTCTAGTGTTTTAACTCTGATGTGGTGTGGGGAATTCATTTTCTAATCTTGTCTATTTTGGTGTTCTATGTGCTTCTTGTATTTGTATGGGTTTGTCGTTTTTCAGTTTGGGGAAACTTTCTTCTATTATTTTGTTGAAGATCTGACAAATACCTTTGTCTCGGGATTCTTCTCCTTCCTCTATCTTTATTATGTGGAGGTTTGGTTTTTTCATAGTGTCCCACATTTCCTGATTGTTCCATTCTTGTGTTTTGTTTTGTTTTGTTTATTTTTCATACTCTTTGTTTGAACATTGTAGTTCTTCCACCTTGTCTTCTAGTGTTGATATTCTATTTTATGCTTCATCCAATCTGTCAGTGAGGCTTTCTCCTATCTATTCCTGCTGATTGGATGAGTGTGCAATTTCCCTTTTCATTTCATCCTGTGATTTCTTTAGTATTTCTGGTTCCTTATGGAGATTTTTATTCTCTCCTTCTAAATCCTTGATTCACTGCTACATTTCCTGTTTAATTTCAGTATGGGAACTTTTCAGTGTTTCTACTTCATTCTTGAGTTTGTCATTCCCTCCATTGATTTCTTTGAGTACGTCTATTGTTCTTTTCAGAACTGTGTCCTGGGTTACCTCCAGGGAGAACTCATTGTTGGAGTCTTCTATAGGTCTAATAGGTTTTGGTGGGGATTTATAATCTGCTTGTCCCATGTTAATTTTCCACTGTGCTCTTGGCATGTGGATTTGATTTGTTGTTTCTAATCTGATGTGAGTTTCAAGTGCTTCTTTGTTGGGTTGAAGGCCTGTTCTTCAAGTCTGGAAGGTTTGCTGTATTTTCTGTTACCTTGTGTTCCTAGTCATCTTCACTTTTCTCATCAGGATAGCCACATGGGGGTGAGAGGGTGCTGGCCCCCAATCCTATCACCTCCAAGGTGCACGTGGAGACTTACCTGGTATGGGCAAGAAGTTGGAGTGGCTCTAGAGACCTCAGTGTAGTCCTCAATTCCAATCCTGTGATAGCTGGGGTACACAGAGGTACACAGAATCTTACCCAGTATGGGCCAGAAGGTGGGGTGGCTCCAGAGACCTCTGTGCAGTCCCTGAGTCCAATCTGGTGACTCTTCTTCCTTGTTTTAGCTGAATTATTTTGTGACTTTTGTCAGGCTTACTTGAGTTGGGCTAATGTTTTACTGATTTTGATTCACTAGGGTGGATATTTGATGTTTTCTCACATGTTCAAACATCTACTTGATCTATAATGAGATTTGAGAGTTTAGATAATAAAAAGCAAATAATAATTCACTCTGGATCATCTCATTTTAAATAGAAGAAAGTATACTATCAAATGATTTAAAGTATGACTACTTAAATTGCCATTAATACCAATGATGTACTTCAATTATTGTAGTCAAATGCAAAAAATGTGGTTTGTGAGTTTTCTTGAAATATCACAAGCTCTGAATACTCCTGTTTTGCCTACATCTCATAACTTACTTCACTGCAGTTTCCTCAATACATTTTGTATTATTTGTTGTTTAAGACCTCGAATCTTCCTGATGTGGGCATGTTTCTCTTGTTATGTCTTCTTCATCTATTAATATTCCCTCCACTTAAACACTGACACAAAACAATATTTTTTCCATGCTGTCTATAACTATCTTAGTGTTCTCCAGAAAAACAGAGGCAAAGGTGATGTCTTAATAGAGAGGAAGAGCTTTAATTAAAGAACTAGATAAGAACATTGGACCCAAAGTCTAGCTCTCCAAGTTTTGGAGGGCACTATGCAAGCTGCTAAGGGAGAAAAATCAACCAATGGTCCAACCCCAACTTTAAAGCCCAATAACCACAATGACTGGCACAGTAAACTTTCTTGGTGAGGTAGTGGCACTTTTATCTTAGGGATAATCAACAGCTACCTAAAGCCCATTCAATGGCTCAAAAAGAAGGAACTCATTTTTGGCACTGTAAAAATAACCAAATACATATGGCTGGAGAGGTCCTAGATCTTAGAGAGAACCCAAAGTCTGTCACCTTCCTAGAGAAACATAATTTTTTACTCTGTGGTAAATATATATCTTATACTTACACACAAGTATGGCAGTCATTCTTTGAAGAAGTTTCTTTTGCAACAGAGACTATTACAGATTTCCACACTTGTCACACACAGAAAATAAGTGTCCATGAAATACTCATCCCAAAATAACTCATCTTACAATAGAGCAGCTACACCTAATGCTTACAAAATATATTAGAAGAAGGAGATTGACTACTAATGCATCTTTCAACTCTCATCAGCAAAGCTTCCCTATGCAACAGAGGACAATGAACACAAAAGCTCACAACTGGCCAAAATATAGAGAATAAGATACTGCAGGGTGTGGGTTCCTGGATAGGACTCCAATATTAAACTATCCACCCAGGGCTCAGGGATAAATGTGGAAAATGGGGTAGAAAGACTGTAAGAGAGAGGGGAGGAGGGGCATGACCATATGGAAACAGACAGAAACAAAAATTGTTCATATGGACTTACAGCAATGGTGACAGCATGCACAAGATGCTTGCACACAAAATCATACAAAATCCAGAACAGATATGGGGAAATGGGCAGGAGGCCAGAACTTTGGCAAGAAGCTATTGGCAAGTGATAGCTGCCAGGTGAGGGACAGTTGATCTTCTTTAAGGGAGTGAGGTGAGAGAGGCTAAACATTGTCGAGTGGACAAACTCACACTGAGGGATATTTGAGTACAGAAACATGACTTAAAAGGCCGTAACATATATGACAAAATGCTTGAAGTCCTGGGGACTGGCTATGAAGGGTGTGCAGATAGGGAATGGCCGCTAAATATGATTAAGATGTATTGCATGCAACCCACAAAACTTTGCACATAAGATTAAACAGATATTTATGATTATCCAATCATGAACCTGCTCAAGATTGCCTGGTGCATGTTTTCATTTCTAGTGCTACTTTTCTTTATAACACCTTTAGGAATTATAATTAAATGGTGTATTATATAATCACTTATTTATTCCTTTCTTGAATTTCCCAAAGCACTTAACCAAAAATTCCACGTACCGTTTTTGTCATTCCTACTGTTGATTCCTCAGACATATTTACTGTTTTACTAAATAAATTTTATGTGCCCCTAATAGTAAACAGTTCCCCACATCCTCACCAGCATTTGGTATCATTTGTTGTCTTTTTTTTAATTTTTTTGTTAATTTTATTTATTTCTGTATGTGTATGAATGTACTGACTGCATGCAAGTCTGTGCATCCATGTCGTGCAATGCCGCGGAGGTCAGAAGAGGGTGTGGGATTCCCCTGGAACTGGAGTTCTCCTGGAACTGGAGTATCAGACGGTTCTCAGCCGCCATATGGATGCTGGGGATCGAACCCGGGTCCTCTGTAAGAGCGGTCGGCGCTCTTAACCACTAGGCCATCTCTCCAGCCCCATTTGTTGTCTTACTCTCAGCCATTCTGAATGGAATTAGATGAAATATTAAAGTATTTTAAATTTTGATTTTCCTAATTACTAAGGATGTTGAACACTTATAAGTGTTTATTAAGCCTTTTATTTCTCATTTTGAGAGTTCTGTATTCAGATCCATAGCCTGTTTTTTACTTGGGTAATATTTTTTGCTTCCTTATTTTTTGAGTTCTTTGTAATTCTGGATGTTAATCATGTCTATGTCTGATGAATAGCTGATAAAGATTTTCTCCCACTCTGTAAGCTTCCTGTTCACTTAATTGGTTGTTTCCTTTGCTGAATAAAAGCATTTTAGTTTAATGAGTTCCCACCTGTTGATTGTTAACCTTAATCCAGAACAAATGGTATCCAGTTTAGAAAGTCTTTCCATGTACCTATATCTTGTAGGGTGATGTTGACATTTCCTAATGGCTTATGTTTCAGTCTTTACATTGTGGTCTTTGATCCACTTACAGTTGACATTTGTGCAAAGTGATATGTATTGTTCTAATTTCATTCTTCTACATATGAAAATTCTTCTACATATGAAAACTTGAATTTTCATATATAGAAGAATGAAATTAGAGAAATACTTATCTTCAACAAATCTTTAAGGCACATTTGTTGAAAATGTTGTCTTTTCTCCCATGTGTGTTCTTGGCACATTTGTCAAATATCAAGTGGTTGTAACTGCATACACTTGTTTGGGTTTTCTGTATTGTTCCATTGATCTACAAGAATTTTGCGCCAATATCATGATGTTTATATGACTATAGTTTTGTCATATAGATTTTTGTCTAATATGGTATTCCCCTACACATTATTCTTTGTAGTCAGGACTACTTCAGCTATCTGAGGTCTTTTATGTTTGCATATGGATTGGTGGATGAATTTTTTTATGTCTGTGAAGAATGTAATGGGATTTTCATTGGGATTACATTGAATTTGTAAATTGCTTTTGATAGGATGATCATTTTAACTATATTGATACTACCAACCCATGAGCATGGGAGGTCTTTCAATCTCCTTGTGTGTTCTTCAATCTCTGTTGTCATGATTTAAATTTTTCATTGATTAGGGCTTTAATATCTTTGTAGATTTATTCCGACGGTGGAATAAAAAGCTGTTATACTAAGTGAAGTAACATGGACATGTGGATGTTAGCTGCAAATCCATAGATGTGAGCACATACACTGATGTAATTACTAGAGTCAGAAAAATGGAAGGGAGCTATAAGGATAAAGGGAAATAAGCATCTCAAGAGATAAGGATAGTAAATCAGTGTTATTAAGAGGGAAATGGGAAAAGGCCATACTTTAAATAGGGAGGGAGCAGGGGAGGTTATACAGAGAGAGAGGAAAGATAAATAATGTCTGGGTGGTATGAAAAACCAAGGGAAATGTATTAATTGAAAGCCCTACTGAAAAATATACATATATGTACAAGTGCATGCATATAGCTGAAGGCAATGTAACACAAAACACAGTGCCAAGCACAGAAACCTCCCTTTGAGTTGGTGGTCAGGGTAGTTCAAGAGACTCCCAAAATAGCACATCCATTTTCCAGGGCCCTTGAATGTAAGTGCCTATTGCCAAAACAAGCCATACTTCAGAGATAGAACTTGGAACAGTCAAGCTGGAAATGACCAAGAAGCTTTCTCCCTAAAGACTATCTTTCATGTTATCAGGAAATACTGTAAAAGCTGCCAAGGGAATAAATCAATCAATGGTCCTACCTAGCTGTAAAGCCTAAAAAAAGAAAAGACTGGCCTAGAACTACCACTATTGGTGCAGTAATGGGAGGTAGCTCATGTGTTTTACTGTAAAGATAGCCAAATACAGGACTCTAGGAACTTATTCATATGCATTTATGGTAATTGTAACAGCATTTATTTAAAAGACCCATGCAATTTCAATCAGACAAAAACCCAACAAAGAACTGGGGTAATGGCCAGGAGGCCCCAATCTCAGCAAGAAACTATTGGCAGCTGATTCCTGCTGAGTAAGGGATAGTTTATCTTTAAGGGTTTGAATCTGGATAGATTGATCAGACTCCAATGGATGAACTCACATCAAGGAACATCTTTGTGTACAAACTTGACTCTGTAGGCTGTAAGGTGTATGACAGAGAACATGAAATCTGACAAAGGAGGCTATAAGGAGGTGTAGAGGATGGGGCCTGAATGTGATTGAGATGTGTTGCCTGAAATGCAGAAAGATTCCATAAAAATGTACATTGAGAAAAAAAAAATTTTTGAGACAGGGTCTCCCTGTAGCCCCAGCTGGACTGGAACTCTCTCTGTAGACCAGGCTGGTCTTGAACTCACAAATATCCACCCGCCTCTGCCTCCCGAGTGCTGGGATTAAAGGAGTGTGCCACCATACGTGGCTTAAAGACATTTGTTAGCCACCATGTGGGTTCTGGGAATCGAACCTGTGTCCACTAAGAGCAGTCAGTGATCTTAACTTCTGAGCCAGCCCCATAAAAAATATATATTTTTTTAAAAACAAGGTAAAAGGAAGCAACACATATCTCTCAAAAATAACCTTAAATACTAATGGTCTAAACTCCCCAATAAAAAGGCATAAACTGGGAGAATGGATTAGGAAACTGAACCCTTCCATATGTTGTCTACAAGAAACCCATCTCACCCTCAAGGACAGACACCATCTTAGAGTGAAAGGATGGAAAAATTATTCCAAGCAAATGGTACTAAGAAACAAGCTGGAGTGGGCTATTCTAATATCAGACAAAATATATCTCAAAGTAAAATTAATCAGAAGAGACAAAGGGGGCCATTACATCATTGTCAAAGGAACAATGAACCATGAAGACTTCACAATCCTAAATGTCTATGTGCCAAACTTTGGTGCACCTAACTTTATAAACACTACTCTGCAGGACCTCAAGACACAGATTAATCCTAATACACTAATAATGGGAGACTTCAACACCCCACTGTAGCCCCTCAGATAGATCAACAGGACAAAAAATAAACAGACAACAGAGCTGAACAATACAATACACCAAATGGACCTTACAGACATCTACAGAATATTACACCCAAATACCAGAGAAGATACTTTCTACTCAGCACTTCACGGCACATTCTCCAAAATTGACCACATACTGAGGCACACAAGGAACCTCAACAAATACAAAAGGATAGAAATTATCCCATTCATTCTATCAGACCACAATGCAATAAAGCTCAATATGAACACCAGAATAAGTCCAACTACCTACAAGAACACATGGAGACTAAACTCAATCCTGAATAATGAATGGGTCAGGGAAGAAATAAAGAGTGAAATAAAAGTATTCATGGAACTGAACAAAAAAGAGAATATAACACAACAAAACCTGTGGGATACTTTAAAAGCAGACCTGAGAGCGAAATTTATAACCCTAAGTGCCCACATCAAAAAAAACAGAAAGGGAACAAATAAATGATCTAACACTGCAGCTAAAAACACTTGAGAGACGACAACAAATGAAGCCTAAATCCAACAGACAGGAAGAAATAACAAAAATCGGAGCAGAAATCAATGAAATAGAAACAAAGAAAATACATAAAATCAAACAAAATAAACAGACCTCTAGCCCAGTTAACCAAAAA
>VZQC01015052.1:466808-487473 GCA_009823505.1 Rhizomys pruinosus
AGTTAACCAAAAAAAAAAAAAAAAAAAAAGAGCAACTCCAAATCAATAGTATTCATAATGAAAGGCAAAACATCACAACAAAGAAAAGATCCAGACAATCATACGAGAATACTTCAAAAATCTATACTCCACTAAATTTGAAAACCTAAGAGAAATGGATGAGTATATGAAATCCTGGGAACCAACAAAGCTTAGCCAAGAAGAGATTGTCAGTTTAAACAGACCTGGGGCTGGAGAAATAGCCTAGCGGTCAAGAGCACCAACTGCCCTTGCAGAGGACCTGGGTTCCATCCTCAGCACTCACATGGTGGCTAAGAACTGTCTGTAACTCCAATTCCAGGAGAACTCCAGCTCCAGGGGAATCCGAGACCCTCTTCTGACTTCTGCAGCATTGCACCACACGGGTGCACAAACCTACATGCAGACAGTACATTCGTACACATACAAAAATAAATAAAATTTTTAAAAAATTAAAATAAAAAATAAAATAAACAGACCCATAATATTTGAGGAAATGGAAGATGTAATTAAAAACCTCCCAACTAAAAAAAACCCTGGTCCAGATGGTTTCACAGCAGAATTTAAAGAGGTCCTACAACCATTGCTACTCAAACTGTTTAGAAGGATACAAACAGAGGGAATTCTCCCAAATCTGTCAAACTCTTCACATGTTCTTCAAAACAATTAAATTTGGAATTCTCAGCATTTTCTGTTTAAATACAATACAGCGTGGTCATAGTAGAGTTGATGCAGACCTATTTCTTCCTTGCCACAGTAGACTCGTAGTTGCCATTTGGGTTGGGTTAGGGAAATACAGACATTCCTTGGCCTGAGTCTCTAACAGTAGAGATGTAAGTGGATCTTTGTGAGTTCAAGGCCAGCCTGGTCTACAGAGTGAGTTCCAGGACAGCTGGGGCTACAGGGAGACCCTGTCTCAAAAAGACCAAAAAAAAAAAAAAAGTGAAAGTGACACCACGAGGAGACGGCTGTTGACTGCAGCATTGCCACCTCTCCTTGTGACGTTGGTTGGACTTGGGACAGCTGAGATACTCTGAGAAGAGTTACTTGAAGTTGGTGCAGCAGATGTTTGGTTGGAATAAATCTGCGTGGGTAGAAACAGAGCTAGCAGCAGCAACCCTGGCCACCATCGCTCAGCCAATGTCCACTCCATCCGTGAGCGGCTGGACTGTGCATGCTTGGTGCGCGGAGATCGGTTTGGCTCTGCGGGCATAGGCAAGGTCCTATATTAATTTTCTTATTTTTTTATTTTTATTTTTTGTATGTGTATAAATGTACTGTTTGCATGTAGGTTTGTGCACCCGTGTCGTGCAATGCCGCGGAGGTCAGAAAAGGGTGTCAGATTCCCCTGGAACTGGAGTTCTCCTGGAATTGGTGTTACAGACGGTTCTTAGCCACCATGTGGGTGCTGGGGATCGAACCCAGGTCCTCTGCAAGAGCAGTCGGTGCTCTTAACCTCTAGGCTATCTCTCCAGCCCCGAGGTCCTATATTAATTTTAATAACCTAGAAATTTCATTTTTGTTCCTTATTTTCATAGTAATAGTCATATAGTCTGTAAAGCAAAACTTTAATAGAGTCCAGTTATCATTGTGTAGTCATTTTATGAGGCGATTAAGTGCTTATACAAATGCATAATTTTAGTTCTTAAAATTTTCTTATTTAAAATAATCAGAAACATTTATATTTAACATAAAACATCTTTCAAGTTTTTCACAGAATCATTTAATTGACAAAGTAATTTATTTCAAAGTCTATATCTGACTTAGGGCTAGGTAATTAAGAAAAAAAGATTAATGAAACAATTTAATTCAGGTGAAATTTGGTATACTAAATACATTAATTTATTTATATTTGCATTGTATAACCTATACTAAAAATCAGTTAATTCTCATTAAAAACAGTAAAAGTTTAATGTACTGACAAGCTTAGAATTGAAAATGAAATGTTCATTTGTAAAATCAATATAAGAATCTATTGAAACTCCGTGTCTCCGTTTTACTTATCAAAAAATGCACTAATACCATATCAGAATCAGACAGGAACATAAGAAAACAGCTTATAAGTCAATCGATCTTATGAACATTGATGCCAAAATTCCCAGTGATAATTCTAGCAATACAAATACAGAGCCTGATAAAGAATTGTGTATTATGACCAAGTGGCATTTATTCAGGAAATACATCAGTTTAGTATATAAAGATTGCTCAGTGTAACATTCCATAGTCACAAGATGAGGAAAAATCCATCTAATTAATACAGAAATGCATTTAATTAAAGTGGTATAATTTCATTATAATTCAATAAAGTAGAAATAAAACAGACCAATTTCAAGCTAATAAATGCCACATTTATTTAAAATGCACACTAAAAATTATCTTCAATAGAAAAAAATACAGGATTTTCTTCTAAGACAAAAAATAATTTCAAGGATTCCTTCATTAGCCACTCATGTCCAAGGTATCCCTGGGCATTCTAACCAGAGCAAAAAAAAAAAAGAAAGATCAACTCAAATTAGGAAGAAGTAATGTGGTGTCTTTTCAGATGACACGATCTCATAAGAGGAAAACCCTGAAGACTTCACATACACAGAAAAAAACTAAGTGAATGGATCCAGCACAGAAAGGAAATACAAAGCCAACAAGTAATAATTCCTTACATGTCTACACAATGACAATAATCAGTATGAAACGGATGTTTCCATTTTCATTATTGATGTAAAGAAGTTTTATTTTATCTGTGGCTTCAAAAAACTTGAAGGAACTGGAAAGATGGCTCATTGATTAAGAACCTGTACATCTCTTGCAGAGAACCAAAGTTCAATTCCCAGCACCCACATCAAGTAGCATACAACTACTTTTTTTTCAAAGCCAATATTTTATTGAAGCTCTGTGCATTATAATATATACCAAATATATAATATAAACAAAATTATAAATCAAGTCTAGACCCTTACCCCGTCTCTGCCTCCCCACCCTATGAAAGCTCATGCATTCTGCCAAAAATGTTTTTCATCTTTTCTCAGTCTCTCTCAAAATTCTTGATGCAGAAGTTTACTGCTTTAAGTAGATGCTCACCATTTCAGTCAGTTCTTTGACACAGTCTTTCTGTTGTTGTTGTTAGTGTTCCTTCCAATATGCATCATTCCAAAATATGCACATATGCATGCCATATATATCATATGTTTTAGCATCTTCAGCTTATGATATTTTTTATTAGGCTGAAAGATGTCATGCTTGAAGTCTCCTCCTTGGCAAGCCCAAACCACTATCAGTTCTGTTTTTGTGTTCCACATTGGAGTTTTCCCTTCCTATGGTCACCAAATGAGGTCCAGTAAGCATTGTGTCCTGTCTTGATCAACCTGTAATACACAACTACTTGTAGTTCCCTCTGGACTCACCAGGAACGTGTGCACACATGCACACCCCCCCCAACTACACATAATTAAAAATAAAAATAAGTATTTTTAAAAGAAATGATCATTTTATAAGTGTTGTCCTTAAAATATGATACTCATTATTAGTTATACTTCCTTTATATTATTATTGGGTATTTTTTTTTATTTTTTGTTTAATTTGTTTTTGGTCATTTTGAGACAGGGTCTCCCTGCAGCTCCAGCTGTCCTGGAACTCTCTATGTAGACCAGGCTGGCCTTGAAATCATGGAGATCCACCTGCTTCTGCCTACCAAGTGCTGGGATTAAAGGCATGTGCCACCTCAACTGGCTTTCTTTGTTTAAAATTTTATTATTCCAAAATATACATCTATATACTCCATACATATATCAGGTTTACAAAGTCTGAAAATAAGCTATAGGTTAATTCCCAAACATATTTAGTGATTCTCAGTTTAACAGTAAGCTTGTATGCAGGTGAAAAGATGTTTAACTTTACATTCATAAATTACATAGCATGTTGATATATATATATGTTTTGATGTACTTCTGAAAAAGAGCTTTATTCTTTCTCATAAATCTTAGGACTGAGGAAAATAGAAATGCAAACTTTGAGTTATATCTATAGTGATATCAGTCAATGTATTATTATATTTACTAACAAATTATCCACCTTCACTTACATATAAGGACTTGGCGCTAGGATCCACAAATGAGGGACACCATATGTCACTTGTTGTGCTGAGACTGTGGTACTTCACTAGCATAATAGTTTCTAGTTCCATCCATTTTCCTGCAAATTTCATGTCATCTTTCTTTACAACTGTGGTAAAGAAATGCTTTCTTTTGAAAATATTGGAGTTTTATACACTATATTTAGATCATATTTTCTCTCTCCCTACATTTTTTAAATCCATGACCACCTCCCTCTCCACCCAAATTCATGTTCTCTTTTCCCTACATAGAGTCTTATTTGTCTTCCCCTAATACTCTTGAGTGTGGAACCTAACTGTTGCACAGTTGGCCTATCAGAGTTCACACCCTTCATGATTGACTCTTCCTCTCACAGCAGCTCTCATATACATGCAACTTCTATTATAGGGGTGGAACTTAATATTCATGAGTATTTCAGTATCTGTGCCAACACTAGGTTGTTTTAGTTACCATGGTTCTATGATATAATTTGATTCAGCCATTGCTTTATCTCCAGTATTGCTCTTTTTGCTCTGGATAGTTTCCTCTGACTGAGTCTTTTATGACTGTATATGAATTGCAGGATTACGCTTCTCTGTTTTGTGAATAATGTCACTGGAAATTTGACTAAATATGTATTTGTATTTCAGTAGCATAAACATTTATTTTGCTAATTTTGTGAACATGAAATGTATTTCCATCTTTTAGTATCTTCTTTAATTTCTTTATTCAGTGTTTTAAAGGTTTCATTGTAGGGGCTTTTTACTTACAGGTATTTTATCTCTAATCATTATAAATGGAATTATTTTCTTGATTTCTTTCTTAGCAATATCATTGTTGGTATTTACAAAAACTTCTGATATTTTATGCTGATATTATATCTTGATATTTGGTTGAAAATATTTATTGGATCTAAGAATCCTTGGTGAAGATTTTAGGATTTTTTAAATGCATGTATACAAAAGTCATACAATAAAGAATGCAGAAATAAATCTGCACAGCTATAGACATCGGGATTTTGACAGCTTGCTAAGAGGAATATTAAAGAAAAAGCAATAACTTCAACAAAATGATAACATTTTCTGTGGGAAAATCCAGCTTAAATTGCAGGCTAGCTTCCGGCTAGCATGATTCAGGGCACTGCGTGGCCTAAGATCTGACCCCGCCCCAAAGAGGAGCAAGCAACCTGGCCTAGGTGCATGATGCCGGATGGGGCAATGGTGTGCAGTGGCCCAGAGTTAGGGGACTTAGGATTGGCTCTGGGAACTGACCTCATTTGGTTTATAAAAGCAATCTGTAGCAAGGAGTAAATTTGAATTTCATAGTAGCATCATCACGGAATTCCCAGGCATTATTTTTATTAATTATTGCATGCATACAGGCTAAGGTAGACCTGCATTTCATTCTGGTGGCCAGTAGGTTGGAAAAAGGTTCCCCTTTGCAGACCACCAATCTGGGTAGCTAGTGTTGTGAGTGGGCATAGGCTGAATATAGGCCAACAGCCATCAGTCTGAAATTCCTGCCCAGGGTTCAGCAGTCTCTGGGCAGGTGGGAAGTCATGGCCAAGAGTGGAACACGTGTCTTGTGGGTCCAGGCTAAGGGCCTGAGTGGAAAGTACCACCCAGGCCAGGCTATGGGAAGTAGCCAGCTGGCCTCTGTGCCAAAGGGTCAGCTCCACACTGTGTTCCCCTTCCCTTAGCAGGGCCACATGATCCTGTTCAGCATAAAAAGAAAGCTTCCTACATATGGCACCACAAACATGGGGCATGGAGACCAGTTTGGTAAGCTAAAATCTCTGCAAGATGGGAAATGATACCTTTAAGGAAGCTATGTTTCAGGAGGAATTGTTTTGTGATGTATGGCATGTATTTGTTGACTGTGTGCTGTGGTTGCTGTAGCTGTTGTGTTTCAAGTTGTAGCATGAAGAAAGTTTAGCATCTCCAAATCAGTGAAGGCATGGACTAAGGATGGAGGCAGAGGGAATTCTCGTGTTGACTCTGCTGGTACGCCTGTGGATGGCGCTGGTGGGTACTTGGCCTGTGGGCTGGAGACCTTTTCTCTGATAGGCTTTGGGAAGCCTGCACTCTCTTGTAGGTTTTCACCCATTCAGCGGGACACCCTTATGGAGCCCCTAGGTGCCGTTTGACTTCCTTGGATTGGAGACATCTGTTGCTTCCCCAGCCTTCCCAGGTTGTGGGTATTCAGAGAAATTGTGAGAGGAGCCTTCCCTCTCCTATCCACTTGCCTCCTGGAGGCTTTTTTGGTGGGCTCAGAACTTACCCTGCAGTCTTGGTTTTGGCCCCTAGGAGAAGCCTGGTATCACCCTTCTGGCCGCAGTTCAGGTGGTGAAGTTCATGGGGACAGGAAGGATGGCTGGCAGTGCAAATGGAACAAGCTCAAGCCTTTTGCTGCAAGCCTTCTATGGAGGTGCACATTTGCACCTTTGCACAGGCCAGCTTGGGTTGTGGAGGCAACCCCTTACCCATGAATTAGTCTACCAAAATTGGCTTTCATGAAAGCCTGTGAAAAGCCAGCTACAGTTTCAATGCGTTTTAAAAGTCCTCCTTAAAAATTTTTTTCTGTAAATAGTGTTAAATAATGTTTTTGCAGTGCTTAATTCAGCTGAGGTCTTCTTTTTGTCTGCTAAACTTCCTCTAAAATCTCTTCTAGAGGCTAGTCTTCTGTGATGCAAATTGAGCTTGTAAAAAAAAGCTCTATAAGTGCTCCAGTCTTATAGAGCCAGGTGTGGTGGCCCACGCCTTTAATCCTAGCACTCAGGAAGCTAGAGTGGGTGTCTGTGAGCTCAAGGACAGCCTAGTCTACAGAGTGACCTCCAGGCCAGCTGTGACTGTGGGGAGGTCCTGCCTTGAAAAGACCAAAAGCAAAATATAAAGCTGTTACACTTTTCAGTTTGCAGCTGTTTGTAAATACTCTGGTTAATCTAGTCCAATGTTTGTTGGACTCTCCTGCTCCAGAAACAGAGGAAACTGCAGATGGCTGGTGGAGGAAGGGCTGGGTTTACAGTATTGTGTGTGTGAATAGGGAAGACCTGAGGCCCTCTCTGGCACTGTTGCCCTGGGGCAGGGAGCAGTGGTTCATCTTTCATTGTGTTTTGAAGGTGCAACTTTGATTCCAATACTCAGGAGATGGTGGAATTCTGTGAAGATTTAAACCCAACATTAATTATGGAAATGACATTTTTTCATTGAGTATAAGACAATAATGTAACTTCCTTCCCAAAGATTGGTCTCACAACTTTTTTTCTTTTGTACATATGTTTGTGTATGCTTGTATGCATGTGTGCATGTGCACATGTGTATATGGATGTATGAGTAGTTGTTTTAAACCCTATAAATTTCTAAACTCCTGTGTTTTAAAAAGTTGACTATAAATCACTGTTAACTGATGCAACCTATACAAAACTTGGTTCATACTTTTTGGTGTTGACAATCTTTAATTGGGTTTATGTAAATGTTAATGTGCATTTGTATAATTCTAAAAAGCCTCTGAGCTGGAACTGGCCCCTTCACCTCAGAAATAGCTCTATTAGTTAAACTTCTATGGTCATTTGTGTAATTTGCTTGTCTTCATTAAGAATTGCTGAATAAAATTATACAGGTGCTGCAACAGTTAACTACTTTATGGGTGTATGTTACCATCTGCTGATTGCGCTCCTTCAACGCCTAAGACAAAAATCTACAAATTCTTAAAGTGTTGTAGGAAATAAATTGGTTTTAAGAAATAATCTTATTTTATTTTAGATATAATTTTAAAGTATGGTTAAATGTGTATTGCAAAACATTTAACAACTAGGTAAAACATCTTTAAAACAGGGTTTTGGGCCAGGCCTGGAAAAACCACCTCCAATGACTGAAAGAAAAATGATTGTTATAAACCCACCTTATAAGATTTATAGTGATATGTTTAAAATAAATATTATACATTTATATAGAGGTGTTTCAGTAGAGACTTATGCAGAAATACAAATAAATATAAGATAAGTTAATGGATTTGATTTCTCTGAAGTCACAGACTAGTGAAAGAATTTTAAGGAACAATGTATATCTAATGGATGTGTGTTTAACAGTTATCTAAATTTGCCCAAACTTTGTCTTCATATTATATGTATTTTAGGACTTAGTAAAAGTAAAAATGTCTATATTAAACAACATTGGTTAAAAGGTTTTAATAAAAATGGTAATACATTTAAAGTAACCAACCATAACTATTAGTGCTCTTTAAATACCTATATATCTAATTGCTTGTGCCTCATTAGTAGGATCAAAAGGTTATTCCTGGACAAACTGTCAGCCCATGAAAGGAAACAGCCAGAACTGACCAGAGTCCAGGACAACAGCTCCAGAGAGAGTGGACTGTTTTGCTTCTCATCCACCTGTGCCACTTTCCTAAGCCTAGGGAACAATCTGCAGAAGAGGGGGCTTGGTAGAATGTAAGCGCTGCGATTAGGGTGTATGGTGAAACTACATCAACGTAGTCTGGACACTCATTTGATCAATTTGATTGAACATACAACCTCTCACCCCCTGCTGGATGGTGGGGCTGTGGGGGTTTGGACACAACAGCCTGCAAATTGGTTTCATATGAAGGATGCTTGTACTCATGGATCATCACTTATAGCTAAAAAATGAAAAAAAAACTGAGAGAAAGATGCAGATGCAGGACAGTTATGGCAAAATGCATGATCTGGGATGGGGTGGGGGTAGGGGGGAAGGGAAAGGGAAATATGCCTGATCTGAATTGGAAAATGATGTATGAAATGCACAAAGCACTAATAAAATAAAAAAATGGTAATACATTTAAGCTAATTAGAAATATAAATTGTTGTCTACATTTGTTTTACTTATAATTTGTATAACAACTTTGAGGTTAATGTACACAAATGTTCTCTAGAATTTTTGTATTGTACAATATCATCTTATAACATTTTCTTTTACTTGTAGGATAATTTAACAAAAGGAATTAAGTTTTCTTCCCAAATTAACAGCATACAGTCAATAATAAACAGCTTGGGTAAAGTTAATGAAAATTTACTCCTTGATTCTTACCTATAAGTATGTATAATACAACTGCCTTTTAGAGATTTATGGATCAAAAAATAGAAACTTAAAATTAAAAGGGGGGAATACAGTTATATATTAAACCTTTTGTCAAATTTTTCAATTCAAATCTTAAAACTAACTACAGGAAAAGATTTGCATGTTCCCACAAGTCAAAACATCACCAATTTAATGGCTGAGAAAGAAAAGATACAGCTTTGCATTTTGCAGGATGTACCAAGAAATACCAGCAGAAAAGTTGGCCCATCTGAACATTAAAAGGAAGGAAAGCCTCAGACTGCCTGATCTACAGGCATCAAATATCTCTGTGGATCCTATTTGAAACAACTGTTTATAATGTCTCCTAATGAACTTTACCTTCTAGGTAAAGTTTTAATATGAGAGATATTCTTACCTCCTTTTCATAGAACAAAGAAAAACATGATGGTAATGAAGTCAATCCCTAACTGTAAGTAAGAGCCAACTGTTATAATAGTAATTTCTTATAAAGCAGATATAACTAATTTCTTTAATTGACTTATAGACATAAGAACTGTGAAAAGATAATTCTCTATTCAAAGCCAAATAATAAAGCCATTATAAGCTGTGTAATTAAGCAAAATATATTTATACAAGAGAGCTCTGGTATCAGCAGTGGATTATTCTGCCAAGGAGATGTTGGTTAGGGGATCCAAGCTCCCAAAAGGTAAAAGCTTTTTGCCTGTAAACTGGGATACCTGCAAGAAGAGTGGTAGTAAGGCCCTGCTGTCATAGACCTGGTGTAAGCATGGGAAAGATATATTGAGACCACACTTGCAAGTGTATAGTTGGTCTCTGAAATGCCAGAAAGCATTACCAAAGGCCTCCAAATCAATAAAGCAAATATTGGTCTCCTTGAGTCAAGCAAGACTCCTCCATCAGCATCAGCTACACCTTACCTACCTGGAAATACTGTGCAGCAGTGGCAGCCATATGTCTCTACATCCCAAATCTAATTGACTATTAGCTCTCTCCTTGGAGGAATAATTCACAGCTGATGCCACAAGCTTATGTGCTCTAGTGGTTAGGAGATGTTATGAGCCATAGTAAGACCTTATCATCTTTTACAGAAAAGCTATAGTTCATGGATTAGCATAGCATCTAAACATCTGTGTCTGTGCCCACAGCATAACTTACTATAATAATTAGTACTGTTTTAATGCCTGTATTTCTTTTTTTATTATTTTATTTATTTTTGTATGTGTATGAGTGTACTGTCTGCATGTAGGTTTGTGCACCATGTTGTACAATGCTGCAGAGGTCAGAAGAGGGTTTTGGATTCCCCTGGAACTGGAGTTCTCCTAGAATTGGAGTTACAGACAGCTCTTAGCCACCATGTGGGTGCTGTGGATCAAACCTGAGTCCTCTGCAAGAGCAATCAGTGCTCTTAACCGCTAGGCCATCTCTCCAGCCCCAATGCCTGTATTTCTAACTGCTTATGCTTCATTAGTAAGATTTAAAGGTTATTCCTGGATAAACTGCCAACCCAGGAAAGGAAACAGCCTGAACTGATCAGAGCCCAAAATGAAATCTCCAGAGAAAACAGACTGTTTTGCTTCTCACCTGCTTGTGCCCCCTTCCCAAAGTCTAGGGAAAAATCTGGGGAAGAGGGGGCGTGGTAGAATGTAAGGGCTGCAGTTGGGGTGAATTATGGAACTACAGCAATATAGACTGGACTCTTATTTGATCAACATACTTGTACATGCAAGCCCCTCCAGCCAGACAATGGGGACCTTGGCTGTATACATTTGGGCATAGCTGCTGGCAAGTTGGTTTTACATGAAGGATGCTTGTATTCATTACTTATTACTTATTACTTATTATTATGTAATGGTCAGGTTTTTTATCACAAATTGGTTTTAGTGTAAAAGGTAAAAATCTTAGGTCTGGCCTGCCTCCACCCAGCACTCAAGATAGGTTTAAGCAATCATGTATTTAAGAACAGATTCCTTTATAGATGCCAACCTCTCCCATGGGCTTGTCTGCCTCTCAAAAAATAAAACAGGGGAAACTGTGGGAAAATCCAGCTTAAACTGTAGGCTAGCTTCCAGCTAGCATGCCTCAGAGCACTGAGTGGCCGAGGGTCTGACCCTGCCCCAAGGAGGAGCAGGCAACATGGCCTAGGTGCATGATGCTGGGTGGGGCAACAGTGTGCAGTGTCATGAAGTTGGGGGAGTTATGATTGACTCTGGGAACTGACATCATTTGGTTTATAAAAGCAAGCTGTAGCAAGGAGTAAATTTGAATTTCATAGTATCATCATCACAGAATTCCCGGCCATTTTTGTTGTTGTTAATGTTGTTTTTATTAATTATTGTGTGCACACAAGCTAAGGTAGGCCTGCATTTTGTTTGGGTAGCTAGTTGGTTGGAAAAAAAAGTTCCCCTTTGTGGACCACCAATCTGGGTAGCTGGTGTTGTGAGTGGGCATAGGCTGAAGGGAGGCCAATAGCCATCAGCCTGAAATTTCTGTTCAGGGTTCAGCAGTCTCTGGGCAGATGGGAAGTCATGGCCAAGAGTAGAACACATGTCTCATGGGTCCATGCTAAGGGCCTGAGTTGGAAGTACCACTCAGGCTGCACTACTACAGGAAGTAGCCAGCTGGTGGACACTGTGTTCCCTTTCCCTTAGCAGGGCTGCGTGGTCCTGTTCAGCATAAAAATAAAGGTTCCTACAATTTTTGAAACATGATATTCACAAGTCAAAGAATAGAAAATATATATAGCCTTAACTCTACCTGGTATAGAAATCAACATGGATGAAAAACCTTAAGAAAAGAACTAAAACTGAAGTAACCAGAAGAAAACTCTAAAAATATTTGAATAAGCAGGGACCTTTTTGGGAAAGAATAGAATAGCCCAGAGAATTGCAACTAAAACTGGCAAATAAGATTGTACCAAATTACAAAGTTTCTACACATCAAAGCAAACAATACAGGTAAGACAGAACTTTCACAATGACAAAATATCCTTGCCAGCTATTCTATTCATTTGAGGGGAATAATAGCCAGAATATGTAAAGAAGTAAAAAAATTTAAATAAAAATATGGTTTTAAACTTTGACTTGGAATTAAATTCATTTTATTCAACTCCATATTAAATGAAACAGTGTAGACATCTGATAGTTTTAAATAATGCTCATTTTGAGCATCCTTCCTCTTAAACTTTGACATCATCAATGAAGCCTTCATTAAATAAAATCAGTGCTGTTTGCTCAGATTCCAACTCTGCATCCTTCTCTGCCCCATCTCTATAGTTGATGGCCATTAACTTTCCCACAGGTCTTTGTATCTCTGATCTTTCAAAAGCTGTTTTTCTGAAGCACTGTTGAACACTGATGTTTCAATTAACATGGATATTATACTTTAAATATCAGAGATTGTTAAATAAGGAGAATGTCTGATTTTCTAAAAAATAATTCAACAGAAAAAGTTAAATAACTTAATCAATAATGTAAAAATGTATAGAACACACAGTTCTCAGAAGAAGTAAATATGACCAATAGATATATGAAAAGTCTTCAGTATCTTTAGCCACCAGTGAAATTAAAATGATGCTGAAACCATATTTTACCCCACTCAAAATGGCTGTCATAAAATTAAAAAATTCAAACAAGTGCTGGTCGGGATGTAGTGAGAAAGAACACTATATATAGTGGGAATGTAAATTAGTAGAGCCATTATGTAAATCAAAGTTGAGACTCCTCAAAACCCTAAAATTATATATATATTTAAATATAAATATTTGTATATTTATTATGTATGTATTTAGTTCTCATTAGGTATATACATAAGAATCCATGTCATCATGCACAGAGATAACAGCACATCCATATTTATTGAAGAACTATTTATATCTAAGGTTTAGAGCCAGCCTATGTATTTATCAAGATATGAATGAACCATAAAATATGGTAAATGTACACAATGGTCTATAATTCATTGACTAAAAAGAACAAAAATATGTCACATATAAGAAATTTGATATAACTGGACTATAATTTTAAGCAAATTAAGCCAGCATCAGAAGGCAAAATGTTGTATGTTTTCTGAAATTTAGATTTAACAAAAAGTATACTTGAAAACTGAGGACTATTTGAGAAGATGAAGGAGACCAGTGTGAGCAAATGGAAGTTTGGGAATGGGAATGAATAATGGACACTCTAAACCTGATGGACATTCACAATGGTACCATAATTAGATATAGTATTTTATAAAATGAGTATATGCTAATTAAAACACAGAGAGAGGCTAGGTTATACCAGCCTGATAAATTGGACCTATTTTAAAATTGCATCTTTTGAAAACAAACTGTATGTTGTTTCCGTATCATATTTCTTGATTCAAATTTTTCCATTTTAAATTTATATTACTCTAAAAAATGCATAGATACCATCCATCATATACTAAAATCCCAGGTGTGAAAATAAATGGTAAGTTAGTTCTACAACCTGTCTAGGGATTCACAATATAAGAACACAGTTGCTTTCAGATCATGAGGACTATAACATTAATGTTGCTCAGTTTGCCTCACAACTAGGCACTTGATGCTAGCATCCACGGATGAGAGATACCATTTGTCTTTTGTTTTAATGGGACTGTGCTACTTCACTTAGCATAAAATCTTTTAGTTCCATCCTTTTACCTGCAAATTTCATGATGTCATCTTTCTTTACCACTGTATAGAACTCCATTGTGTAGCTGTACCATATTTTCTCTATCCACTGGTTGGTTGAGGGGCACGTGAGCTGGTTCCAGCTCTTCGCTATTGTGAAGAGAACTGCAATAAACATGGCTGTACATGTATCTCTGTGGTAGGAAGAGTCTGGTGGATATATACCCAGAAGTGGTATGGCTGGGTCAGGTAATAGGCTCATTTTGAGTCTTTTAAGGGTTCTCCACACTGTTTTCCAAAGTGGTTGTAAAAGTTTGCATTCCCACCAGCAGGGGATGAGTGTTCCTCTTTCCCCACACCCTCTCCAGCATTTGGTATCATTTGTTTTCTTGATCTTAGCCAGCCTTATCAGAGTGAGATAATATCTTAAAGTGGTTTTAATTTGCATTTCCTTAATTATTAGTGATGTTGAACACCTTTTAAGATGTTTCTCAGCCATCTCTATTTCCTTGCTAGTGAAGTCTCTGTTCAGCTCTTTACTCCATCTTTTGAGTGAGTGATTTGTTTTCTTACTTCTCAAAACTCTGAAGGTGATAGAAGAAAAAGTTGGCAGCAACTTACAAGACATAGGCATAGGAAAAGACTTTCTACATCGGACAGCAGTTGCACAGGAAATAAGGTCCACAATTGACAAGTGGGACCTTATTAAACTCAAAAGTTTCTGTATAGCAAAAGAAACAATCAGGGAAATGAAGAGAAAGCCCACAGAGCGAGGGGAAACCTTCATTGCTGATACATATGACAGAGCATTAACTTCTAGGATATATAAACTACTCAAAAAACAAAGGAGTATGAAAAATATTTTTTAAATTTAGTAATGAAATATACATAAACTGAAAAGATCAAATTTATGAAATATAGGCATAGAGAAAGAAGAATCTTGAGTCAATAGCATTGACCAGCTCTGAAACAAATATACTATAAAAGAAAAGTTCCCTAAATTAAGGAACTACATACTCATACTCAATACTCAAATAGAAGAAACCCTCAGGACCCAAATCTATAGGACCAGAAGAGAAACATCCCATAGCACATCATAGTAAAAACATTAAATATACAGAACAAACAAAGAATATAGAAAGCTACATGAGAAAAAGGGTTACATATAAAGGAAAAAAATAAAGGAAAACCCATCGAAATAACATGTGGCTTTTCAATGCAAATGTCAAAAGCCAGAAAAGCCCAGAACAATGTATCCCAAGTTCTAAATAACTACAGATGTCATGCCAGACTACTTTAACCAGCAAAACGGTCTATCATAATTGAAGAAAAAAGAAAAAAACTTCCATGATATAAGTAGGCTGAAAGAATTCATGTCTACCTAAATAGCCCTATAGATGATACTAGGAGTAATGCAATAGACTGAAGAAAGAAATAATACCCAAGAAGCTACAGAAAGAAAACTAATGAGGTATAACTGTGCAACCATAAAATAAAAGTAAGAACACAAACACCCAACAATGATATCAAGACTAGGAAACTGTGGCTAGACAGGACACAAGCCATACAGGAAAGCCTAATAATATCATTCTGCTAAATAGATGTAGAATTAAACTGATTTCTTATGCCTTATTGTTATACCCATAGATAAAGATATCTCGCCCCAGGGATGCTTCCTGATGTACCAGATGGTAGTTAACAGAGACTCACGACTAGTCAACATGCAGAGAAAAAAAGAGACTGAAGAGTGTTTATCCATGACTAGGACACCTATATCAAACTTCTGTCTTCCAAGTCTCAGGGATCGTTGTGGAAGAGGGGACAAAACAAATGTAAGAGCCAAAGGGACAAGACACCCATTTCTAGGAAATGCATTCTAGACAAGAAACTGAAGGTATACCAATGAACTCTCCACTAAATGGTAGTCTAACAAGATCCGCCTAATGGAAAAATTTACATGCCAAAGAGCATGGGGGGAATTTTAAGTGGCCCCCCTGAAAACTAAGCGCTACACGGTGCTACACAAGAGGGAGATTCAGTTTTCCCCAGTCACAAAGAGTAGCTCCCTGAGAAGTTATCTAATCCCAAGTGGGTGGGCCTGAATACAGGTATACAAGAGAGCCACTAAATGGACTCAGCGGGTTAAAGAGAGGTAAAAAGATGGGCCTGGAAGGATGACCTATCGGTTATGAGTGCCGACTGCTCTTGCAGAGGACCTGGGTTCGATCCCCAGCACCCACATGGTGGCTGAGAACTGTCTTTAACTCTGGTTCCAGGGGAATCTGACGCCTTCTTCTGACCTCTGCGGCATGGCATGACGTGGATGCACAGACCTACATGCAGACAGTACATTCATGCACATAAAAAATAAGTAAAATTTAAAAAAAAGAGAGAGGAAAAAAATATAAGAAATTGAGATGGGGGACATATGAATAGTTAGAGAGATGTAGGCAAATAATGCAAATACCATACTAACATATGTAATTCTCAAAAAATTGCAAATATTAGTGTATAGCAAACTTTGTACATTGTTAGTTAGCCCAGATACCAAAGATTTCAAGAATAAGTGCTAATCTTTACCAAACATTGTTAACATATTTCTTTAATTTCTTAGTGTGACAAATTAAGGATGATTTTTCACATAGATGCTGGGCCCCACTGGACTAAGTACCAGTCAAAGGTGTGAGACTGTGGGCAGCCACATAGCGAGTACCAAGCCAGTTGGGTCTACAGAAAGATCCTTTCTCTCAAACATCAAAAAAGTTCCATTACTGAACCAATAGAAGTACTGTTCTGTGCCAGTCTTTATGGTTATTAAGCTTTAGGGCTGTGTTGGACTATTAATTGATGTTCTCCTTTAGCAGCTTGCATACTTTCCTATAGAACCCTGAGAGCTAGTCTTCAGGAAAAAGGTTTTTAGGTCCATTCTTGTTCCATTGGTCTAAGTCCTGCATCTGAATTACTGCTGAGTGAAGAGAGTAGAACTTCCTTAAAATCTCTAGGCTGACTAGACTAGACTAGAACTTGCACCAAAGAATACCTGGATACAAATGCTTGACTGAATAGGACTTAACATGTATGGCAGAATGCATGGGCCCCCTTGGAGGTGGAGGGTAGGAGAGGCAAAGATGGGGAAGGGGAATGTAAATTTGATTAAGAACTATTGTATGAAATGTACAAAAAGAGCTCAATAAAATATTAAACATTTCATTTAACTTCTTTTTTTAATTGATGTTTTGTGTATTTCAGAAATCATTTTTAAAGTCAGTTCAGGCACTTTCCCTTCCCTACCCCACCCCAACCCAGATCATGCATTCTGCCATAACTGTCCTGCATCTTTCTCTCAATCTTTTTTTATGCTTAGGAATTCACATTTTCCTCCATTAATTTTATATTACTCTGAAATATGGATTCATACTCTCCACCCATATACAGTAATTACAGAGTCTGAAAATAATTGGTGGGTAGATTCTAGAGCCCATTGAGAGATTCATATTACAACAGCATAGTTACTTTCAGATAAACAGAAATATAACAATAATGTTATTCAGCTTGCCTTTCCTCTGGGAGATTTGGTGTTAGCATCCACAAATGAGGGAAACCATTCCCTGTTTGTCTTTCTGCGACTGTGTGGCTTCATTCAGCACAATGACTTTGAGCACCATCCATTTACCTGCAAAGTTCATAATGCCATCTTTCTTTATCACTGAACAGTACTCCATTGTGTAGATGTACCATATTTTTGTCATCCACTCTGCTGTTGAGGGGCATTTGGGTTGGTTCCAGCTCTTCACTACTTTGAAGAGAGCTGCAATAAAAATGGATGTGCATGTATCTTTGTGGTAGGATGAGTCTTTGGGAAATATACCCAGGAGTGGTATGACTGATTATATTTATATATGACATATATATATACATATATATATGTATATATATATATACATATATATATGTATATATATATATGTCATATTATATATATATGTATATGTAGGTGGTAGGCTCATTCTGAGTCTTTTAAGTGTTCTCCACACTGCTTTCCATAGTGTTTGTACAATTTACATTCCCACCAGCGGTGGATGAGTGTTCCCCTTTCCCCACAACCTCTCCAGCATCTGTTGTCTTTTGTTTCCTTGATCTTAGCTAGCCGTATCAGAGTGAGATGATATCTGAGAGTGGTCTTAATTCGCATTTCCTTAATTATTAATGATGTTGAACATTTTTTAAGATGATTCTCAGCAATCTTTAATTCCTCACTGGTGAAGTCTCTGTTCAGCTCTTACTGCATCTTTGAGTAGGTTATTTGTCTTCTTATTTCTTTGTTTGTTTGTTTGTTTTTGAGTAGTTTATATATTCTTGACGTTAAGGCTCTGTCAGATATATCACTGGTAAACATTTCCTCCCACTCTGTGGGTTTTTTCTTCACCTCTTTGATTGTTTCTTTCACTGTACAGAAGCTTTTGAGTTTTATGAGGTCCCATTTCTTGACTGTTGACCTTACTTCCTGTGCAACTGCTGTCTGATTTAGAAAGACTTTTCCTATGCCTATGTCTTGTAGGTTGTTGCCAACTTTTTCTTCTGTCACCTTCAGGGTTTCAGGCTTCACATTGAGATCTTTGATCCACTTGGAGTTGATTTTTGTACAGGGGTTTAATTTTGTTCTTCTATAGATGATGATCCAATATTGCCAGCACCATTTGCTGAAGATGCTATCCTTCCTCCATAGAAGTTTTATTTTTTTTGCCCCTTTGTCAAATATGAGGTGGCTGAAATTTTTTGAGCTCAAGTTTCGAACTTCAATTAAATTTTTTATTTAATTTCTAAATCAGATAGCAGCTGCACAGGAAATAAGATCAACAGTTAACAAATGGGACCTCATAAAACTCAAAACCTTCTGTACAACAAAAGAAACAATCAAGGAAGTGAAGAGTAAATGCACAGAGTGGGAGGAAATCTTCACCAGTGATACATCTGACAGAGCATTAAAGTCCAGAATATATAGACTACTCCAAAAAAGAAAAAAATAAAGAAGAAGAAGAAAACAAATAACCTACTCAAAAGATGGAATAAAGAGCTGAACAGAGACTTCACCAGTGAGGAATTAAGGATGGCTGAGAAACACCTTAAAAAGTGTTCAACATTATTAATAATTAAGGAAATGCAAATTAAAACCACTCTCAGATATCATCACACTCCAGTACTGCTAGCTAAGATCAAGAAAACAAAAGACACCAAATGCTGGAGAGATGGCAGGGAAAGGGGAACACTCATCCACTGCTGGTCAGAATGTAAACTTGTACAACCATTATGAAAAGCAGTGTGGAGAACCCTTAAGAGATTCAAAATGAGCCTACCACCTGATCCAGTCATACCACTCCTGGGTATATACCCACAAGACTCATCCTACTGCATAGATACATGCACATCCATGTTTATTGCAGCTGTCTTCACAATAGCAAAGAGATGGAACCAACCCAAATGTCCTTAAACAGCTGACTGGATGACAAAAATGTGGTACATTTACACAATGGAGTTCTATGCAGTGGTAAAGAAAGATGACATCACACTTTGAGTTACATGCCTTATTAGTGAACTGTAAGCATTTTAAAATATATTTTGAGTAAATATCCTTTGGTGCACATAGGTATTGAGAATACTTCTGTCTTAGGCATCTTGTTTTCTCATTCAAGTTAAGACTCTCTACTCCAAAAATCTGAAATCTGAAATGTTCCAGAATTAAAAGATATGTGTATGAGTGCATTACCTGCATGTGTGTAAGTGCAACGGAGTCATCCAATGCCTGCAAAGGTCAGAGAGGATACCAGGTTCTTTGAAACTGAGGTTGTGGCAGGTTGTTACCTTCCATATGGGTGCTGGTAACTGAACCTAGGTCCTGCTAGGAGGTGGCAGGAAGCCCTATGTGAGGATCTGTTGGCAACTGATATATGCTGGGAGGGGAAGAGTCAGTTTTCCTTACTGAAGAGATGTCTGGTAGGTTGAGCAGACTCCAGGGCATATGGACCCATACATCAAAATACATTGTGTGAAATTCTTGAAAGAATAAAAATATTTGTTTATGTTGAAAAAGAAATACTCTCTAGTGACAGAAAGCAGATCATTCATTACCAGGGAAGGGTCTATTGATGTAAAAGCATACAAGGGTAACAGAAATGTCCTATGACTTGATTTGATGGTATTTGCAATGATATATGTTTGCCAAAACTCAGTACCCATACTCTTAAAATATATGCATTATATGATATACAAGATATACCACAATAAAGATGATTAAGAAAATAAAGACCACAGGTTTATGCCAAAAAAAAGAAAGATGACATCATGAACTTTGCAGGTAAATGGATAGAACTTGAAGCCATTATGCTAAGTGAAGTAACACAGTCCCAGAAAACCAAAAGGCTATTGTGAACTGAGCTGCAATAAATATAGCTGTGTATGTATTTCTGCAGTAAGATGAGTCTTGTGGGTATATGCCCAGGAGTGGTATGACTGGGTCAAATGGCAAGCTCATTTTGAGTCTTCTAAGGGTTCTCCACACCGCTTTCCATACTGGCTGTACAAGTTTACATTCCCACCAGCAATGGATGAGTGTTCCCCTTTCCCCACAACCTCTCCAGCACTTAATATCGTTTGTTTTTTTGATCCTGGACATTCTTATCGGAGTGAGATGATTTCTTAAAGTGGTCTTAATTTGCATTTCCCTAATTATTAGTGATGTTGAACAGTTTTTAAGATGTTTCTCAGCCATCTCTAATTCCTCCTCTGTGAAGTCTCTATTCAGTTCTTTGCTCCATCTTTTGAGTGATTCATCTGTTTTCTTTCTTCTTTGTTTTTTG
>VZQC01015052.1:489318-575258 GCA_009823505.1 Rhizomys pruinosus
TACACCTCACCTGCCTGGAAATACTGTGCAACAGTGGCAGCCATATGCCCGTATATCCCAAATCTAATTGGCTATTAGCTCTCTCCTTGGAGGAATAACCCATGGCTGATGCCACAAGCTTACATCCTCTAGTGATTAGGAGATGTTATAAGCCACAGTAAGATCCTATCATATTTTACAGAAAAAACGTAATTCATGGATTAACATACCATACAAACCTCTGTGTCTATACCAAAGTAACCTACCATAACAATTAGTACTGTTTAAATACCTATATATCTAATTCCTTGTGCCTCATTAGTAGGATTGAAAAGTTACCCATGGACAAACTGTCAGCCCATGAAAGGAAACAGCCAGAATTGATCAGTGTCCAAGACAACAGCTCCAGAGAATGTAGACTGTTTTGCTTCTCGTCCACCTGTGCCCCTTTTCTAAGCCTAGGGAACAATCTGCAGAAGAGGGGTTGTGATAGAATGTAAGGGCTGCGATTGGGGTGAATGATGAAACTACAGCAATATAGTCTGGACACTCATCTGATCAACTTGATTGAACCTACAAGCCCCCCCAGCTGGATGGTAGGACCCATGGGATGTGTGGGTTTGGGCACAACTGCTTGCAAATTGGTTTTACATTATGGATACTTGTACTCATAAATTTTACTTATTGTTATAAAATGAAAAAATAATAAAGAAGTAATTAAAAAAACAAAACCAAAAGGCAAATGGTTTCTCTCATTTGTGGATGCTAACACCAAATATCTAGTTGAAAGGCAAACTGAACAACGTTATTGTTATATTTCTTTTTATCTGAAAGCAACTATGTTGTTATAATGTAAACCTCTTAATGGGTTCTAGAATCAACCCACCACTTTTTTTCAGACTCTGTAATTACTGAATATGCGTTGAAGGAATGTATTCATATTTGAGAGTAATATAAATTAAAGGAGGAAAATGTGAATTCCTAACATAAAAAAAGACTGAGAGAAAGATGCAGGACATTTATGGCAGAATGCATGATCTGGGCTGGGAGAAGGAAGAGGGGACTATGTTTAAATTGAACTGAAAAACAATGTCTGAAATACACAAAAATCAATAAAAGCATTATATAAGAAAGAAAAAATATTTAATTAAAAATACTCCCAAAACAGGTACATATGTGGACTCATTCCTGACCTTTTACTGTTATGTGTTCTTGTAGGATACTCTATTAACTCCATAAGTATTATCATGAGAGAAAAAAATCAAGATCTTTTCTATTAAAAATTTCCAAATGAAAAAGAATTTATACTAAAAAAGAAAACAAATAAAGTTGTAGGCAAATTTGGACTCTGTGAGATGTGGTAAGAGGGTGTTCAAAAGGTAAAGCGTTAGAAAGAAAAAAAAAGGATAACAATTATATTCCACCAAATATAGTTGTTTCAAGATCCTGTAACTAAATTTCTCAGATGTAGCCACCATATTTAAGTGTAAGAACCAGAGGACCACAACAGCTTAAGTCCTTGCTTTATGTATTATTTCGTTTTCTGTTGCTGTGTTAAAATAGTCTGACAAAGGGAAATTATACAAGGAAGAGTTTATTTAAGCTTATGGTTCCAGAGGAATCACAAACCATCATGGTGGAGAAGCATTGTGGCACAAGGTGGGCAGAGCAGGAGAAGGAAGCAAAAGGTCACATCTTCAAGCAGACACAGGAAGCAGAGAATAACTGTAGCTCCAGCAAGATTTATGAACCAAATACACATTCCAATGCCAAGGAGATAGGATTAAAAGCAAAGTGAAGAAATACCAGATTAAAACAAGATGAAAAACCAGCAGGGAAAACACCAAATCCAGTAGCTCTACATGCTACTTCTGGGACTTTATTCCAAAGGGCATAGATGGTTCAGCCTCTCCAACTTTGCTGCCTGCAACATACATCTCTCTCTCTCTCAGACTGGTACCACTCCCTCTACACAGCTCACTGGTGATGTCTCACTGCTCTGGCATCATGAACTTCTTGGGGTTTCCACTGACAAGCATATTCACAGCTTCACACAGTAGTCTATCAGGGCCTTCTTTATCCAGGAACACCCCTGTTGTACATGCCCTGGCCTTGGCAGCTCTCTGAAACCATGGAGGCAGATGACCTATTCATTCTTATATCTCTCATGCCTCTAAACCCAGCACCATGTAAGAACAATTCCATGTTTGGCTACAATTTTGAGACAAACTCTGGCCTGCTTTGTCCACTTTAAAGCTTTTTTTCTTCAGTCACTTTCTAATAGAAAACCCCAACTGCATTTTCAATTCACCGGCTGGGTGTGATTTTGACATAGAAGCATACCCATTGTTTAAACCTCTAGGCCTCTCCTTAATAACTTTAATCTCTTTATCAAAGGGATCTTCTCCTTCAGCATATGCCTGGGCTCCAACACTAATCTCATACTACTCTTTCTCAATTCAAATTGCACATTCTACAATTCTTTCTGCTCCATTTTCTCCTTTTCAATGTAGATCTGCATAATATTCACCATTAATAGCCATACCACCTTTTCTACTTTAGGCTGTCTTTAAATATACTCCACCAAAGAAATTATTCAATTGCCTTTCAGCTTAGCTTAAGGCAAGCTTTTTGGCTATGGGCAGACTCCAAACAGACTCTTTGCCAAAATATCCCAATTTCTGCTTAAGTCCTTATTTCCCCTCTGGAACTACATTCTCCTCAGTATGACTTCCTTCCAGTCTCCTACTAGAATATTTCATTAAGTTCTGCTTATAGTAATCAACTGATTTTCTAGCTCAAACTCCAAAGCCTTCTGCATTCTTCAAAAAACCCACATGGTCAGGTTTGGCATAGCAACACCCCACTCTTGGTACCAATTTTTGTTCTAAGTTGCCTTCAATTGCTGCGATTATAAACACTGGCCAAAATAAACTTGGTGATCCCAGAAGATGATGAGTGAATCCCAGATGTCCAGCCTTGAACTACCTTACTAGACTTTGATTTTGCTTAGGTATGTCCAATTCTTCTCTATTAAAATAAGACAATATTTGTTTTGGATTTTACAGGAGCCTATAGTTATAAGAGGCTTTTAAACTGTGAACTTTTAAGTGTTTGGATTTTTTAAGAACTGTAGTGCTTTTAAGGACTGTGTTATAGTGTGATATTAACATCGTACCTAGGGGAGATAAGGAATGGAAAGCTTATCTTTCATGTCTGAAACAATGTCAGTTGTTGTTTACCACTGTGTACACAAGGTAAGTAGGACCATGAGTTTCTTTGGATGCTCCTGTTATATTTGAATGTGAAGTTGACAATGGATTAATTGTGCTGAATAGCTTTAGTTGTCAACTTGACATACCTTGGATGAGCCTCAATTGGGGAATTTCCTCCATTGGACTGGCCTGTGGCGATGTCTGTGGGACATCTATTTGATTAAGTGATATGGGAGGGCCCAGCTCACTGGAGGTGGTGTCACCCCTGGGCAGGATGTTCTGTATTATATAAGAAAGCAGGCTGAGCATGGGCCAGGAGAGCAAGACAGTAAGCATCCTTTCTCCATGGCCTATGCTTCAGCTCTTGCTTCCAGGTTCCTGCCCTGAGTTCATATGTTAGGCTTTCTCAGGGATGAACTGTAATCTGGAAGATGCAAGCCAAATAAACCCTTTCCTACCCAAGTTGATTTTGGTCAGCATTTTTATCATAGGAATTGATGGAAAACTAGAAAAATTTATTATTCCAGTTTTCTCTCAGTAGGATTCCTTGCCCTTACCTGAGTGGTTCAAAATATATGGACTGAAATTTCTTGTGGTGGCAGAGCCATTCATGAAAGGTTCACTGTTTGACAAAGTTCCAGTGACTTGACTGGTCTGGTGGAAGTCTGCTCTCCAGCTGACCTTGGTTTTTAATAATTATTTTATCATATTAATTCTTATTTTTCTGGCCTCCTTGACTTTTGGCTTTCTAGCAGTTAGGGTACCTGCTTCTGCCTCAAGGAGTGGAACTGACACTTTTGCCTTTTCTAGAAATGAGTACTTTGTGAGATATAATGGCACTGTGTACACATCTTAAAAGTATGATACAGTGGTAATTAAGAACTCTACAGAAACTGTGTCAGGCACAGATTGTCCAAGTAAAGAAAGGAATTTTGATTTCATGGTCAGGTTTAAACTACAAAGAGGATTGTAGAGCAAAGTGAAACTAAGTCCAGTAAAACAGTGGAGTCTAGTGATCTGACTTAAAGATTAATAGCCCATAGAAATTCACCTTCGCAGAAAGTGTTAAAACAGAAACTGAGGAAAACAATGAGCAGAATAAAAACAAGATATGAATCAAAGCTACACCAGCCACAAAATGACTTACAGGTCGAGCGAACAAGGAACGAAAGTGGGAAAAATAAAATTCTCTATTGTTAAAGCTTTAAAGCTCTTTTTTACACTGCCCTGCGCCTATGTAACCACAAGGCATAAAGAATGGTGTCCTCAGAGTTAACTTCACTTTGCTGCAAAACTGTTAAATTGCTTAGCTGAATGGTTGTACTTATTTCACTTTCTTGATGTCTCAACTAAATGACTGTACCATTATTGATTGTTTTACTGTTTTTGATGTTAAGAATGATTTCAGGTGTGAATTTTCTGAAAAATATTTACAGGGAAGTTGGGTTATTTTTTTTCATCATTATCTTAGACTTGCATAACCTGTATTAGTTTTAGGGTATATAAAAATAAACATTGGGACCTGAGGAGCAGAGAAGAGAAGAAAATAATTCAGTAGAGTGGCAAATTGGAAAGGCCCTCTGCACAGGATCAGAGAAGGCAAATGTTCTCTGATCCTTAGGTCAAGAAATCTGCAGAGTGAAGAACCCAAGAGGTCCTCTGCACAGGAGCAGGGAAGATAGATGCTCCTCAGGTCACAAAAAAGAAAGAGATTCTTGTGTCTTCTTTGATTAATTTCTTCGCCTTTGAGACCACTTCAGGAACTGAACCTGCTGGAGCTGGACTCCGGCATTGTGGAGTTGGGAGGAAATCATCCTGATTTCTCATTGCAAGCAAAGGGCAAAAGGATAAAGTTTCTGGTAATAAATTAGTCTATATTGGGTCATTAAAAGTGAAGAGTAGTATGATTCTACTTCTCCTACAATGAGATGTGAGGCAGAGATAGGAGCATCCCAAGAAACTCGTGGTCCTACTTACCTTGTGTACACAGTGGTAAACAACAAATGACCTTGTTCCAGACATGAAAGATAAGTATCCACACATGAGTCCACTGACCTCAACATGTGAACACTCACAAACATAAGGATTTATAATTTTTATTATTTTAATTGAAATCTTCTGTATTTCATACATAACATTTCAATCAGTCTTAGTCACCTTTATACCATCTTCTCCATTTCTACATTGGCTCCCTCCCACAGCATCCCTCCATGGAGTGCCTACATTCTGTCATTTATGTTAGGGCATACTGTGCCAAATTAATGTCCCCTGGTATTCCTCAGGGCCAGTTCATCCTCTGAGCTCTTGGCTGTCTATCTGGAGCCCCTATCTTAAAGAAGACAAGCTCCTCCTCACCCAACCATAATTAGCTGCCAATATTTCTTCAGCTGAGATTGAGTTCTGATACCCATTTCTGAAGTTCCATGCTGGGTTTTTGTCTGATTGAGTTTGCACAGGTCTTGTGCATGCTGGTTCATATGAGCAGGTTCCCAGGAGCTTCTATTTTCATATGGTCTTGCACCACCAACCTGGCTCTTACAGTCTTTCCACCCCCTCTTGCACCATGTTACCTGAGCCCTGGGTGAGTGAAGATGAATATAGTCCACCTGTCCATGGACCCATACTTCTTAGACTCATAATGTCTACAGTTCTACCATTCATGACCCTTTGAGTTCCTGGCCCCCTGTTGCATTAGAGCTTCCTTAATGAGAGTGAATAGGTTAATAAGTGTCCTCTTGGCCCCTTGTTCTATGTTGCATGTGCATTAAGTGTAAAGATAATCAAGGCTAACTAATTGGACTTAAAGCCTACTCAATGAGAGGAAACTCATGTGGCACTATAAGCATAGTCAGATATACTTTGCTGGGGAGATAATAGATCTTAGAGAAATTTCTAAGGTTGCCACATCCTTAAGCTGAGGTAACATTTTTCTAACTGCAAAATACGTATCCTTATAATTACAAATATCCCAGATACCACTCAATAAAGAAGCTTCTTTTGCACCAGAAGAACATTACAGATCCCACAACTGGACACACATAGACATTGTCTGTGAATTGCTATAGCATGAGTGACACATCTATAAAATTATAAAAATTTTAAATGTGTTATTATCATACTTTTAATTATCACATGAACTAACAATTACTCTTCTGGTTATATATCCAAAAGTTATGAATACTGGTTCTCAAGAAATTTGCACTCCTACATTCGAAGCAACATAATTTTGGGCCAATAAGATTGCTGAATGGATGAAAATATTTGCCACCAAGCTTAGGGGTTTGATCCCTGACTCTGACAAGTTGTCCTCTCACATCTGTCCTGTGACCTCCCCACAATTTCCATAGCACACACACAAACACAAATGCACACATACATACACATACACACACACACACACACACACACACACACACGCATAGTCTAATAAATAAAAAAAATATAAAACAGCTGGGTGTGTTGGTACACTCTTTTAATCCCAGCACCCAGGAGGCAAAGTACTGAAATTATTTGCTACAAGTGAATGAATGGTTTTGATGGTAAATTTTGCTATATGGCCCTTACTGGCAATAGAAAAACTGGGGTGGAAAACTTCAAACAATAAATTTAAGAAAAGGTTCTAAAAGCTCAACAGAGTAAAACCACGAAACATTAATCACAAAATCTGAAGAAATCCTCAATAAATTTAGACATATATATTTATGGATAGGAAAAAATACATTGTTAACTCTCCTTGAATCAGTGTAAAGATTCTAAACCAAACTCCAGGTTTGAAGAAAAATCAATTCTAATATTATGTGTAACCTGCCAATAGTTTCAGCACTATTTTAAGAAGAAATTTGATGATCTAAAGCAAACAGATATCAAGACTTCAAATTAGAGTATTGAACCATAGTTATAATGATAAATGCACACGTAAAAAAAAATACAAGAAAATAGAGAACTCTTACACAAATGGAAGCATATAACCTAATTTAAAGCTGAAACTTTAGCATAGAAGAATGATGCTCTCTCAATCAACATGTTTAGCTAAATATAAACTCATCTGAAAGAAAAATATTGACATTTGGCTACAACTTCACAGGTTATATAGCATTACTTAAAAATCAATCCCAGGTATATTGCTGTTCTAAATACAAAAGTTTTTTTTAAGTAAATCAGAGGGAACAGGAGACATAGCCACACAAATGTGAAGCAGTAAATATTTCTTAGGAAAAAATTATAGCAGATTTAGAAGAAATAGATGACAAACAAGAGCATATAAAAATTAAGAACTCTATGTATCCAAATATCCCACAAGAGTGGAGCAGAGTGAGAAATGATAATTGAATGCATTTAATGTATAAAATATTCACTTGTAATAAATAAAAATTCTGACCTGTCAATAAGAAAAAGCCAAATGACCTAATATAAAGTGGAAAAAATGGAAAGAAATGAATGGCTATGTCCAAAAAATATAACAAAATAGCCAACTAATATATGAATAGATTTTCCACTTCAATATTACTCTTGAAAATGAAAATTAACACTTGAAAATATAGTTAGGTTCACCTTAAAATAAGGTTAAATGTAAAGACCTGTCAGTGTGGCACATTATAGACAACATGGGACATCCAGAATACTCAGACACTGAAGCTAGGGTGAAAAGCAGACAGCACTTATGGAAAAACTCCTTGGTTGTTTTCACAAAATGTAAGTATATGCATTTGAATCCACCAATTCCACTGCTAGAAATTACACGTCTGTGCACAAAAATGCATTTATGTGCAATAACGTATAAACAGCAAAAACCTTACATGTGCATGTACCATAATTTAATCCTATCAAACCCTTCTGCTCACCTCTCCTGAGTCCTCCTATTATATCTTGACAAATGCATACTGTATTAGTCAGGGTTCTCTAAAGAAACAGAAGCAACAGGGTGAATATTTAGCTATATACAATTTATTGATTTGCTCACATGACAGAGTTCAAGGAGTCCAACAGTAGCTGCACTGCACTGGAGAGGCTGAGAATCCAGGGAACTGCTCAGTCCACAAAGTTGGAAGTCTCAGTAGTCCCAATCTGGTGCTGAAGGCCCGATGGATTCCAGGAGATCTCCCGGTCTTAGTACACGCTGGGATCCGTAAGGTTGGTCATAGCAGCAAGACAAACTCACCAGTGAGAGAGAGGGAAGCCGCAGGAAAAAAGGGACCAGATCCCTCTGGCATGGCCTTTAATACTGCCTGCCAGTGGAAGGTAATGCCCATGTTTGGGGTGGGCCATTCGGGTTGAGGTAATCCAATCTAAAGATCCTTTTTCTCTCTTTTTTTTTTAATTTTATTGTATTTTTATTGATGCTTTATCTATTTCATATATCATTTTCCAATTCAGTTCAGGCATATATCCCTTTCCCTTCCCCCCACCCCACCCATACCCATCCCAGATCGTGCATTCTGCTGTAACTTTTCTGCATCTTTCTCTGGTTATTTTGTTTTGTTTTGTTTTGTTTTCATTGTTAATAAATGATAGTTTGTGAGTACAAGCATCCTTCATGTAAAACCAATTTACAAGCAGTTGTGCCCAAACCCACACAGCTCATGGGTCCCACCATCCAGCAGGGGGGGCTTGTACGTTCAATCAAGTTGATCAAATGAGTGTCCAGTCTATATTGTAGTTTCACTATTCACTCCAATCGCAGCCCTTACATTCTCCGGCACCCCCTCTTCCGCAGATTATTCCCTAGGCTTAGAAAAGGGGCACAGGTGGATGAGAAGCAAAGCAGTCTACTTTCTCTGGAGCTGTTGTCTTAGTCTCTAGTCAATTCTGGCTGTTTTCTTTCATGGGCTGACAGCTTGTCCAGGCATAACCTTTCGATCCTACTAATGAAGCACACATAATTAGATATATAGGTATTTAAACAGTATAATATATAGCCTTTCGATCCTACTAATGAAGCACACGCAATTAGATATATAGGTATTTAAACAGTACTCATTGTTATGATAGGTTACTTTGGCATAGACACAGATGTTTGGATGGCATGTTAATCCATGAATTATATTTTCTTCTGCAAAGTTCATGATGTTGTCTTTCTTTACCGCTGCATAGAATTCCATAGTGTACATGTACCACATTTTCTCTATCCACTTGTCAGCTGAGGGGCATTTGGGTTGGTTCCAGTTTTTTGCTATTGTGAACAGAGCAGCAATAAATATAGCTGTGCATGTATCTCTGCAGTAAGATGAGTCTTGTGGGTATATACCCAGGAGTGGTATGAGTGGGTCAAATGGCAGGCTCATTTGGAGGCTTCTAAGGGTTCTCCACACTGTTTTCCATAATGGCTGCACAAGTTTACATTCCCGCCAGCAATGGATGAGTGTTCCCCTTTCCCCACACCCTCTCCAGCACTTGGCATCATTTGTTTTCTTGATCCTAGCCAGTCTTACTGGAGTAAGATGGTAACTTTAGGTGGTTTTACATTGCAATTCCTTAATTATTAGCGATGTTTAAGCACTTCTTAAGGTGTTTCTCAGCCATTCTAATTCTAGTCACTTGTGAAGTCTCTGTTCAGATCTTTTGCTCCATCTTTTTTTTTTTTTTTTTTTTTTTTTTTTTGTGGTTTTTTTTTTTTTTATTTTTGATCTTTGTTTTCTTTATCTGTGCATTTTGATGTACAGCATGTGTGGGTAGTTTTTTTCTGATCTTGTTTATTTGGAGTCCTATGTGCTTTTGTATTTGAATGGGTTTGTCTAATTTTAGTTTGGGGAAGTTTTCACTCTTATTCTGTTGAAGACTGATCAATACTATTCTCTTGAGAATTCTTTCTCCTTCCTCTATTCCTATGATGTGGAGGTTTGATCTTTTCATAGTGTTCCATATTTCCTGGTTGTTCCAGTTTTGTGTATTTTTAAATTTTTCATAATCTTTATTTGAGTTTTTTAGTTGCTCTGTGTTATTCTCCAGATCTGATATTCTTTGTTCTGCTTCCTCCATTCTTTTTATTTCTGAGGCTTTTTCCTTTCCTTTCTTCCTGTTGGATAAGTGTTTCTATTTCCTTTTTCATTTCATCCGTGATTTCTTTAATATATCCATTCCTTTATGAGTTTCTCAATCTCTTCTTGGTGCTCCTTACTTCGTTGTTGGCTCCTTTTTCAGTGTTCTCACTTCCTTAAGTGTTTTTTTTTTCTTCCTCTAGTTCTTTCTGGGTTTGTCAATTTCTTCTTTAGTTTGTTATTGTATCCATCTATGTCCTTTTTGAGTTTTCCTTCTCTTCCTTTATCTCTGATTCTTCCTTTAGTTTGTCATTGTATCTCTGCTAGGTCCTTTTTGAGTTTTTCATTCTTCTCTTTACTTCTCTGAATTCTTCTTTATGTTCTTAATTTCTCTGCATAGGTCTGCAATTAGTCTCTAAGGTCTGTTTCTGGGGTCACCCCATGGGGATCCCATTGTAGCTGTCTCCTACTGCGGTTGGTAGAGCTTGGTGCAGAATTATCCTGCAACATTTCCCATGTCTATCTCTTCATAGGTCTCCCTGGCACGTGGGTTTCCCTTTTGTGATTCAAATCCCAAATGCCTTTTCAGTTTGTTGGAAGGCTGAAAGCTGTTTATTTGCTTGGCTCCTTCCAATGCTTTTTTTTTTCCTTCCTTCCCTCCTCCTTGCTTATGGAGTGTTGACATATCTAGGTTTCAGGCTTTCACTTTTGTTTATATATTGGATACTGGAAGTCTCTTCCTTTCCTGTTCTGAATGTTCTCTTAATCCACTGGATACTCTCTCCTCAATTCCAGTTGAGGAGGGGGTATTCCTGACTTGGCCTACACCCCAGTACCTGCCTGGAGCAGTGGCAGGCTGCTCCTGACCCCTGCGCAGGACCAGACTATGCTATGGCGTCTGCTGTCTGCTACTGACCCCAAACCCAGGAACTCCTCCCACTTGCGACTACCAGAGGGGTGGGGCCACCCAGCCAGGCAGCCACGCTCTGTCGGGATTTAGGGGTCCAATCTAGGTCCGCCAGCCACTGGCCCCTCTGCCACAACTCAGCAAATCAATTGTACTGCACCCGTGGGTCAATGCCCTAAGTTTTTACCTGCCTGGAGCAGTGGCGGGCTACTCCTGACCCCTGCACAGGACCAGACTCCCTTTTTCTCTTATTTATTCCTTAGTCCAGTCAAGTTGACACCAGGATTAACCATCACAAATCCACCCCTTCTCAACCTGACACCCAATAAATAGCCTCTCCTTATGTTATGCTAAATGTCAATTGCGAACAAATGGCAAGGTCATATTCCACCTACATTTTATAAGTGTCTCATGTGCAGTAACAAATTATATCTTAGAGTAGGTGGTAATGTCCTTGAGGAACACTTAGCCTCTTCAGTATCTAATAACCTAAATATGACACTTAACACTTATCTCAATTGCCACATTCAAAAGGGAACAAACACAAATATATCCTCTTTAATATATGTATTTTATAAGAACAAGCACATTCTTAACCAAATAGTACACAGAGTTAATATCTATTATAATACAATGCTCTTCTTGAACTAGTCCCATGGCCTCAGCTGATATTTATTGAAAAACTTACCTTCTTCTACTACCCAGTACTGTATTTCCTCCACCATCAGCAAGCACCCCTGCAGATCGCAGGTCTTGGCTCTTTCCCTGGAGGAGTGACCAAACATACCTTCATCTCTGAAGGTCTGGCCATTTATTGTCCTGTCTGGTTTGGGTTGTTGGAGTTTCCCATTGACCTTAATCATAGGACATGGTAGCACCAGAAGGCACCCTACACATCTCCTGCCTTCCAGACATAATCTTCCTTGCCCTCATTGTGGAGAAAAAGTCCAATTTGCCCCTGGTCGTCTGGATCAATCACAATTCACTCCTACCTAATACTGTGAGTAATTCCTTCCTAGCCTGTTGGCTTAAGGGCAGTAGAAAGCCCAAAGTGGCCAGTTCAATGGAAGTTTGCTGTATCTCCTGGCAAAAAGCACTCCCCCCTTTGAATCCAAAACTTCTAGACCAACAGAATGCCAAGGTTGTGGCTCAGGAAGCAACCCCCCCCCCCCCCCACACCCCACCCCCCAAACACCCACCCCCCCAAACCCTCCGCGCCCCCCCCCGCACCACACTCCACCGGCCGCCGCTCGCACTCTACGGCTCGACCTGTGGAATAACTCCCACTTCCAACCCTTGGTTCCTGGACCCATGAATTATGGCTATAGGAGAACAGTACCATATAGTGGGCACATGATTCAAAGCATATACTTCCTGCTGGAGAACCTTACCTCAGCCCTCCTGGGTATTTCTACCTAATTGGCTCTATCCCCATACTCTTCCCCAAATGTTTTCTCACAAATTTTTCCGTCTATGCTCCTTTCAAGTCCCTGACCATCCAGCCATACCATTGGCTACAGCCCATGAGATCAGTATATAATCGTAACCTCTTGCCATTTTCCTTCCAGGCCAATAATGCCACAACCCTGTGCACCTGCCCTAAAGTTGCCCACCTGATGAGACTATTCCTTTCGCCCCAGTTCCCTTTAGGGTTGTCCCTTCAGATAATAGGCTGTAATGCTGACAGTGTCACCCACCTCTGCTGTCCCCGCTGCACTAGACCTCCCGCCCGCAGAACCACCTCCAGTAAAACAGGCCCTAGTCTTTCCCTCTACTCCCTGCAACTGATCATAGGGGCAAATCCATGAAGCCATGGTACTGCTTAAGCACAGGAGGTCATTGTCACAGGAGTTGCGGAACTCAATAGGAACTTTGGGCACAATCTTCTCATGTTAGCTTGCATTGTGCCGCAAGGAGCCTGCCCGGTCCATGTCACGTATGTACCACTTCCTATTGATAATGGACTGTTGCTGGCACTGTCACTACCTTATGTCTGGTGGGTCAGATAACACCCCAGCTCAGATCAGGGCAGCCATCAGTTGTTTGCTCCTCATGCTGACTTGGTGGCCCATTGTCAAAATGTTCAGTTTCCACAAGGCCGCAAAAATTTTTTAGTCACTTTGGCTAAGAGTCTTGTCTATCTCAAAGGCACCGACAGAGTTGTTTGCAGATGAAGACGAGAGCCTTACATAAAAATCCAAGGGCTCCGACTACTAATTACTGGGCACTATTTGCTGTTATCTTGCCACAGAACTCCAGACAGCATCTTATCTCTCACTGATACCTCAAGTACCATTGGGTCTGGACCTGGATCATTGACTGGCAGCCACGCCGACGCACCGCCGGCCTCGCAGGCGAGCAGAGGCAGCCGCACTGCAGCTTGCGTCTGGACCTGTTGAAGCAGCCTTTTCCTATTCCAAGCCCCACTCAAAGTTTGCTGACTTACCATGTCACCTGATATACTGGTGTAGTAACCACCCAGATGATGAAATTTGCTGCCTCCAAATCCAAAAAAGGCCCACTTAAATGTTGTACTTCTTTCTTGATGGAGGAAGGGGCCAGTTCGCTGCATGTGCCAACAACGTATTCTTTACCTTGAAGGAATGTCTCTGATTGCTCCATCACACACCCTAGAAACTTCACCTGTAAAGAAACTTCACCTAGGTCAGATGGCCCCTTGAATTTGTAGTTGGATTTATTTTCCCATCCTGTTCATGCCATATGCTTTACCAAAAAGTCTAGACTAGCTACCTCTGTTCACTGGAACTAATCAGCATAACATCATCAAAATAGTGGGACCAGTGTGATATTTTGTGGAAGAGTCAGGTGATCAAGATCCCTTCTAAATAAGATTATGGCACAAGGCTGCAGAGTTAATATACCCTATGATGGTAAGACAGTATACATGGTATACCGTGTGGCCTTGTCTTTCACTGAACCAAGCTTGCTGCTGGGGAGTGTTTTTTTTACTTTTATCTGTGAACAAAAATTTTTGTTTCTTGTCTTTGAACTGGTATTGAGAAGAAAGCATGTGGCCAGATTAATAGCTGCATTACCAGTGGTACCGGAGACATTTCAATCCTGCTCAGTAAGGACACATACACTCTGGTACAGTGGCTGCATATTGTGTGTCACTACTTGGTTTGAGTTTTTCGATAGTCAACTAGTCATTCTCCACTGATCCAACTGTCTTTTGCACAGGCCAAAAAGGAGAGTTAAATGGTAGTGTGCGTGAAGATACCATGCCTTGCATCTTTCATAATCACTTGATCGGTTGGCACTCAATTTCTGCAAATCCCTCAGGCGACAATATGTTTTTTGTTCACTATTTTCCCTGGTAGAGCAAAACCAATGCTTTCCATTTGGCCTTTCCAAACATAATAGCCATCACTCCACAGGTCAGGAGGAACCAATGTGGTGGATTCTGCCAATTTTAATTTATATCTATCCCAATTATATAACTCTGGGACTGGGAAATAACTACAGATGAGTTTTGGGACACACTGGGCCCACATGAGTTGGGCTTCAGCCAAAACCCCATTTACTCACTGACCTCCATAGGCCCCTACTTTACCCAGAGGGCCAAAATGCTTTTTAGGGTCTACCTGTGATCATGTCAACTCAAATCCAGTATCCAGTCGGCCTCAACAAGGTGTGATTATTTCCTTTTCCCCAGTGTACAGTTACCCTAGTAAAAGGCCTCAGGCTCCTCATGGGGAAGGACAAAGCGGAAAGCCAAACAGCATAAACTTTTGGTATTGTGAACAAGGTCTTTCTTCATTCGAAACTGGCCACCCCTTCATTCAAATGGTTCTGGGTCTGTGAACTGTCCTCAGTCTGGAAACTGGTTAACAGAGGGATTTGCTACTGCTGAAATCCAATGTTGACTTCTTGTCATTTGTTCTAGATATTTTCTGCTTATACAGATCAAATAGAAACTTAGTAGGTTTTTATGTATTTGGTTCCTGGGAACACCATGATTAATTAGCTCAGTTCCAAAGATCATTTCGGGTCTACCTTTGCATTGTTTTGCCTTTGCTGCCCCTATTGTTAAACTATGATAACTATGCTCATCTGCCTTGTGATTCAGTGTGCCAATGATGCCTACCCTGAGGTCCTGTTTAACCTATTAACATTTACATTTAATTTCTATGCATATGAGCAACAACTTCTCTAACTGTAGTATCTGCCATAAGAAATAGAGCTAAAACAAAGTCTTCAAATGTTTTGCTTGTTCTCAGTTACTTTCCATCTTTATAAACTCCATGAAAAGGCATGTCCTCTGGGCCTCATATTTGAGGGGAGAATGTGGTTTTACATTTGAAATCACTCGGAGCATGGCCATCTGCTGACCCTCACAATACCCTTCATCAATACTACAGCCAAGGAATATCTGGGCATCTCTACTCCTGCTTAGTAGGCCATGTTTTAATAAATACATTCAGCCAACCAGTCAATATAAACATTTAACTACCTTTTTTAACCACTCAAGCTTCCATGTTAAACCTAGAATCTCTACTCAGTGGGCCTATATCAATAAACTTCAGTCTGATCAATTTTATATCCCTTCCACCATATATCCCACACCCTTGAAATCCATTCCCACAACATATATTCTTTAGACTTCGCTGGAATGACTCGGCAACACTCATTAATTTCTATTAGTGGTGTAGCACACCTCTTGTGGACCACACCTTCTATTCACCTTGGAGGCTTGCTTAGTTTAAATCTGGTTATAGATCTAGATGCAACAATTGTTGGGCCCTGATGGACATTAGCTCCATGGGAGGGGGAGATTAGTTTCCTCAGGAAAGGGTGGGGAGGAGAGATCTGCAGGGTGTGGAGTTCCTCTACTAGCGGGGGTGGGGGATTAATCTCCTCAGATAAAAAAAATCTCCTCAGAATTGAGGGTTCAAAATCCTCATAATCATGGTTCTCCCACACATTCTCCATCCAAAGTTTCAGGGTTCCACCTTCCCCACCAGTGCTCTCACTTTGACTGCTGACCACTCTTCGTGGCTGGGAATTACAATTTGCGTTGTATAAATCAGCCAAACGTATAATACAGGGCTCCAGCTTGATTTTCTCAGCTTTAGATCTTTGGCTGCTGGAGAGAAGATGCCCTTCCAGAGCACACTTGGAAACTTTTAAACTGTTGTTTCGAATCTGGAGCTAGTTAATTTTATCACTGAGCTCCTTATTTTCCTCTATCACTTTATCCAGAGATGCTAGGAGCAACCAGGCAATATCATTGTTTTCCTTATTTTTCCGCAATTTCTTGAACTTTTATATATAGAGTCGCTAAATTCTTTGCTTCTCACTAGAGGTGAGTTAGGTGAGTCAAATGGATCTATCTTCATAATTAGTTCAAATAGTCTGCACCAAGGATTATCATTCATCTTCATGCCACCAGGAGAACCTTCAGTAACTCTAGGCTTCATTGGGTTGGAGAGCTGGCTCCAGAGACTACCAAGCCCAATAAAGAAATTCATCCGTACAATTCTGTTTCTCTAGAACCACTCCTGGTACCAAATTCTATATTAGTCAGGGTTCTCTAAAGAAACAGAAGCAACAGGACGAATATATAGCTATATACAATTTATTGATTTGCTCACATGACAGAGTTCAAGGAGTCCAACAGTAGCTGCGCTGCACTGGAGAGGCTGAGAATCCAGGGAACTGCTCAGTTCACAAGGCTGGATGTCTCAGTAGTCCCAATCTGGTGCTGAAGGCCCAATGGATTCCAGGAGATCTGCTGGTCTCAGTACACGCTGGGATCCGTAGGGTTGATCACAGCAGCAAGACAAACTGACCAGTGAGAGAGAGGCAAGTCACAGGAAAAAAGGGACCAGATCCCTCTGCCATGGCCTTTAATACTGCCTGCCAGCAGAAGGTAATGCCACCATTTGGAGTGGGTCATTGGGTTGAGGTAGTCCAATCCAAAGATCCTTTTTCTCTTATTTATTCCTTAGTCCAGTCAAGTTGACATCCAGGATTAACCATCACACATGCACTCCCCCATCTGCTTTCATGTCTTTTCTTTTTCTAAATTCCACATTTGATAGAGAACATAGTATTTATCTCTCTGAGTCTGGCTTAGTTTTCTGATACAATGATTGGCATTCTATCCATTTTGCTGAACACTACATAATTTCATTCCTCTCTCGCTTCATTTTGAATATATATCAAATTTTCTTTATTTCTTCTTCTACTGGTAGGCTAGCTCTGATCTCCTTATGAAATTGAAAATCAACTTCAACTTATGGTAATCCTCCTGCCTCAGTCTCTCCAGTGCTTAGATTATAGGTATGTGCTATCATGACCTGCTTAAATAAATACCTTTTAAAACACATAAAATCATGTTTCCTTTCTCTAGAAATTAAAGACTTGAACCAAATAGAAGGCATATTCTAATACAAAGGGACAACGTGAACACAGACCACAGAGCACAGGACTTCTGACAAAAAGACTATTATAGAGAAGGCCCAGAATGATCTTTGTTTGGGGGGGGGAGAATATCCAAGTCCAGACTTCGGATAAAAGATACACTGACTTCAAAGAAGCAACTCCATGAAAAACAATAAGGGTGATGCACTTGAATTTATACCAAGCATTTCATGAATTTCATGAAAATCTTGATTTAAAAGACATAAAATATATGCAGGGGAAAGTTTACAAATATTTTCAATTACATGTCAAACTGAATATAGAAAGAAATCAACTATATAATAGATTAATACATATTTTAGCAGTCAACAATACTTCTGTACCTATAATAATGTGAATGATTTTTAGTTTATTTATTCTTTGATGATTTCATACATTTATAATGTTATTTGGTGATATTCACCCTCCTGTCACTATGCCCCATTATATACTCTTCTCCTTCCCCAAAACCTGTCTTCATTCTAGTAAGTGTCCTTTCTTACTCTCCTGGCTTTTGCATGTATGATACAATACAAGCTTGCATGACCATGGATGGGAGTTATGTACTTGAGCAAGTTAATGTTGTATATTGATTTAAGTATCTGGAAATAAGAATAAAAGCCAGAATATAGTTTCCCTATGAGAAAATCCACTTAACATCTAAATTTGGCAAATTAGAAATATGAATATAAGTCTATTAGCCATACAATGTAACAAGGGCAAAGAATCATACTTTTTTTTTCTATAGGAATAAACATACATTACTTGGATACAAGTAAATCAATCTGCTCTCAATTGGATGATTATTTACACTTATCTCTGAAACCATGATTTCCAAAACAATTAAAAATTTCTATGTGATCACTACAATAGTTTCTATGAATGTTATCATAGTTTTTCCTGAGTATTCACTTAATGATCCAGAAAACTATTGATATATCTGAAATGGTACACTCTTAATTCAGAGGAGCTCCCTCCAGATGTGTAGATATCTACTTTTTAGTGACCTACCCATGGCAAAATAAACTTACACTTTGCTCCCTAACCTAAAATCTTGTCTATTAATTTAAATGAATTTGAGTTTATATGTCCATTTAATGTACAACAGCTAGGAACCAGCCAGCATCAGAAGACTGCTTTAACAACAACTTCCAGTTGTATCCCATTTCCACCATCTCTGTTTTTGTCCACCTTAATTCACCCTCCCTTCCTGTAGTACTTCATCCATCTGATCTCTAAAAATAAATGCCTTCAATATTACAAGTATCTAAAAGTAAGCTTAGGTCTCTAATCTGTAAATCCTGCCCTATCCACTGCCAATGTCATTTAGCAGTTTGAATAACAACCAAATTCTAAATTTGTTTTTTTTAATTTTCCAGAAGAAATAACATATAGATTACACTGATATATTTCTGAAATAATTAGGTTTACTTTTCTGTTTGAGGCTTCTTTTGTTTTTACTCCATGCTTTTAAAAACTGTCTTCTTCACATAGTCATTGCCTCCTAAATGATAGGGCAACAATGGTAAATAAAGGTTTCCTTTGCAATTACTTCTAATTACTAAATTGTATTGTGAGCCATTACAGTTTCTTCACTAAAGAATATATTTACTAAATTTCTATAGTACAACAAAGTCAGCTGTTTATTCTACACAAAACAGCAAATTTCCTGACTTCTACTCTTTGGAAAGTCAGTATATGAAGGTTTTTCTGATATAGAAAAGAAATTAAAATACATGAGGAGATTCCTTTACATCATTTTCTTTTTCAAGGCTAACATTTCCATGCAAACTTTCATTATACGTATTTTATTTCTTAAGGATAAAAGTTATAAACGTTCTATAAAAAGATTGTCTTTTGTTCCCTTAATCATATATTTAGTTGCCATTTAGAAAATAAATAGGATATTGAAAGTGGAAATGCTAGAACAATAGAAGCTTCCAAGGGTCAAGTTCATGACAGCAGCATAGACACTTCAGTCAAATGACAGTTAATAGAGCACTGTCTCCTTGCAAATCTGCAAAGTACACAAGTTTATCATTGATGGTCTTCTAATCATAAGGCCTCACCCAAAAATAAATATTGTTTCTCCTTTGATTCACTGTTCTAGAGCTGCTTCTTACCCCTCTGTGTCTGCTAGCTTTCACCTTGGGAATTCAGAAGACTGCCAGAGGCATAATATAATAAAAGGATAATCAGTGTTTATATGCTAGTAAATAAGACTTTTTTTGTAAATTATACACATGTGAGGTTTAAGAAATATTTGTATGTGAAAGTCAAAGGGAAGTTTAATTAAAAATGCCAGTTTTGAGAGTTGATAGTGGGAAAAGTTTTCTCTTCTTTGAGGTGTCTTGAGAAAAATCAATCTCCATTTTTGGTTTAAAACATGAAAGTAATAAAGTGATATTCTCAGGATATTATGATAAGTATTTTGTTTTAGGCTTGGCTGGGATAAAAAAATTAGGATGTTAGGGCTGGGCATCTCTCAGATATACATTCTCTGTGTGAGATCAGATGCGGAACCTCTTAAAACTAAGGCTTGTGGCTCATCGTAGCAACAAGGGTAGAGTGAATATTAAAACATCTCTCAACTCTCACCAATGATGGCTTCCTAGCACAACAAAGTGTGATGATGAACATAGAAGACCACAATGGGCTACACTTTGGAGAATAAGAGACTTCAGAGTGCATGTTCCTGGATAGGAGTATGATACTAAACCTCACCTATCCACAACTCATGTACCATTGCAGAAGAGGAAGCAGAAAGATGTAAGAACCAGGTTTGGTACATGAACATAAGGAAATAGGCTTTCAGGCCATAGAGAACTTGCTCATATGAACTTGTAGCGATGGTAACGGCATGAACAAGACCCATGCTGACTCAATCAGACAAAACCCCAGCCTAGAACAAGGGAATGGGCAGCCAGCCCCAATCCTAGCCTAGGAACGATTGGCAACTATTACTGCTGGGTGAGGAGAGTAGATCTTCTTGGAGAGAGAAGCTCTAGAAAGGCTGACTAGACCCCAGTAGATAAGCTTGCCCAAGGGACATTTAGTTACAAATGCTTGACTGAATAAGACAACATATATGGCAGAATGCATAAAATCTGGTGGGGGGGTCTATGAGAGGTGCAGATGGGGGAGTGGGTTTCAATTTGATTAAGTTCTATCAGATGAAATGCATAACATTCAATAAATTTAAAGTTAAAATAATAGAATAAAGAAATAAATTATTAAAGCTAGTTGACCAAAAATAATAAAGGTTGACCACCTAATCATGCTTGAACAGGTTAGCTACTAGAATTAAATATAGACATTAACAAAAAGGCTTTAATCAGCTTCATTTTTTTTGGAAAGTATGGAGAAATGGGAAGAAGGCTAAGATTAAGACAGAGAGAATCAGGATTAGAACTCCACTTAATTTGTTAGAAATAGAGCATAGACTAGTATAGGACAAAGAGAGCTATGCCAAAAGTCTGGAAGGCTGACTGAGGAGGCTCTTGTCAGCCCTGGGTAAGCCCAGCCTCAGACGGCAGACTGAGAATTAGGCCATGACTGTGGAGAAGAATACCAAGCATTCAAGTTAACTTCTAGTCCACAAGGGTGAGGGAGGTCCATACAAAAGACAAATCATACTCCAGTAAAAATGGGAGTCTTTGGGGGCATGGTGCTGCTCAGACTACACAGTGATGCTTAGACCATCCCCAGGCTGAATTTATTTATTCTTTAATTCAAAAGTGAGTTGTGGTCAGTTAGGTTCCAGTGAGTCAAGGCTGACCCACCTTATCCCTGGGGGGCATGCCATCCACCCCCAGAAGTCCCAGCTCAGCCTCCAGACACCCGCCCAGAGTCAGTGAGGTTCTGGTGAGTCAAAGTAGACCTGCCTTGACCCTTGGGGGCCAACCAGAGTGCGGGACAAAGTAGCAACCCAACCCAACTCCCTCCCCTATCCTGGTGGAGCTCTGGTGCAGAGGACAGAACAGGCAGAACATTGGTGATTATAGTCTGAACAGCCAAAGTTGAAGTGCCAGAATTCAAATAAACAAATAAATAGACAAATCCACATGCCAAAGACACAAAGTAAAAACAACATAGGAAAACCTCCTGGTAAATCCACACTGAACTCTACCAACCCTACAGAAGATCTCTACAATGAGATCTCCAAGGAGAGAAGTCAAGACTTCAACCTTAGAAGAACAGCTGTAGACATATCCAAACAAATCAGAGAACTAAGGGAAGACAATGAAAAACTCAGGAAAGACCTAGAAGGAGATAATGACAAATGGTGGAAAGAACTATAGGGAGAGATTGAAAAACTCAAGAAGGACCTAGAAGAAGAAAATGATAAACTCCAGAAGGAAGTCGAAACATTGAAAATATCCCAGGCTGAAATGAACAAAGAAAATGACCAACGAACCAAGGAGCTACAAGATGAGAATGACAGGCTCCAGAGGGAAGTGGAAAATCTAAAGAAATCACAGAATGAAATGAAAAAGGATATTGAACATTCATACAACCACCAGGAAAGGATGGGAAAAAGCCTCAGAAGCAGAATGGAATAAGCAGAAAAAAGAATATCAGACCTGCAGGATAATATGGAGCAACTAGAAAGCTCAAGTAAAGATTATGAAAATTTTTAAAAAACACAAGAGTGAAACAACCAGGAAATGTGGGACACTATGAAAAGACCAAACCTCCACATCATAGGGATAGAGGAGGAAGAGGAGTCACAAGACACTATTGACCAGATCTTCAACAGGATAATAGAAGAAAATTTCCCCCATCTGAAAAAAGACAATCCCATACAAATAAGAGAAGCACATATAACACCAAATAGACAGGACCAGAAAAGAAACCCCCCACACCATATAATTGTTAAAACAGTAGATGTTCAAAACAAAGACAAAATATTGAAAGTCACAAGAGAAAAACAACAAGTTACATTTAAGGGGAAACCTATCAGAATCACAACTGATTTCTCAGTCCACACGATGAAAGCTAGAAGAATGTGGACCAAAGTATTCCTTGTGCTAATGATTTTAGATGCCAACCCAGACTATAATATCCAGCAAAAATGTCAATTATAGTCGAAGGAGAAAGAAAAACCTCTCACAACATAAACAAGATGAAAGAATACATGTCTAAGAAACCAACACTTCAGAAAGTCCTCGGAGCAATCCAGAGAACAGAGGAAAGAAACAATTATCTCTAAGCAGTTAAAGAAAGAAAGCAACAAAATCATAACAGAGTAAATATCAACCTAGACCAATAATGCAAACAAAAAATAAGGTAAAAGGAAGCAACACACACCTCTCAATAATAACCTTAAATACTAATGGTCTAAACTCCCCAATCAAAAGGCATAGACTGGGAGAGTGGATTAGGAAACTGAACCCTTCCATATGCAGTCTACAAGAAACCCATCTCACCCTCAAGGACAGACACCACCTTAGAGCGAAAGGATGGGAAAAAATATTCCAAGAAAATGGTACTAAGAAGCAACCTGGAGTGGCTACTCTAATATCAAACAAAATAGATCTCAAAGTAAAATTAATCAGAAGTGACAAAGAGGGCCATTAAACCCTTGTCAAAGGAACAATGAACCATGAATACTTTATAAACCTAAACGTCTATCCACCAAACTCTGGTGCATCTAACTTTATAAACAAAACTCTGCAGGACCTCAATACACAGATTAATCATAACACACTAATAGTGGGAGACTTCAAGACCCCACTGAACCCCTTGGATAGATCAACAGGACAAAAAATGAACAGAGAAACATCAGAACCGAACAATGCAATTCACCAAATGGATCTCACAGACATCTACAGAATATTCCACCCAAATACCAGGGAAGATACTTTCCACTCAGCACCACACAGAACATTCTCCAAAATCAACCACATACTGGGGCACAAAAGGAACCTCAACAAATACAAAAGGATAGAAATTATTCCATGCATTCTATCAGACCACATTGCAATAAAGCTCAGCATGAACACCAGAAAACTCCAACTAGCTACAAGAACACATGGAAACTAAACAACACAATCCTGAATAAAGAATGGGTCAGGGAAGAAATAAAGAATGAAATAAATGTATTCATGGAACTGAACGAAAAAGACAATAAAACACAAGAAAACCTGTGGGATACTTTAAAAAGCAATCTTGAGGGGATATTTATAACCCTAAGTGCCCATATCAAAAGAAACAGAAAGGGAACAAGTAAATGATCTAACACTGCAGCTAAAAACACTTGAGAGACAACAACAAATGAACCCTAAACCCAACAGACAGGAAGAAATAACAAAAATCAGAGCAGAAATCAATGAAATGAAAACAAAGAAAACAATACCTAAAATCAATGAATCCAAAAGCTGGTTCTTAAAAAATAAACAAAATAGACACAGAACTCTAGCCCAGTTAACCAAAAAAATAGAGAGCAACTCCAAATGAATAGTATTAGTGATGAAAGGGCTGGAGAGATGGCCTAGCAGTTAAGAGCACTGACTGCTCTTACAGAGGACCCAGGTTTGATCCCCAGCACCCACATGGTGGCTGAGAACCGTCTGAAACTCCAATTCCAGGAGAACTCCAGTTCCAGGGGAATCTGACACCCTCTTCTGACCTCCGAGGCATTGCACGACATGGGTGCACAAACTTGCGTGCAGACAGTACATTGATACACATACAGAAATAAATAAAAGCTGGGCATGGTGGCGCACTTGGGAGGCAGAGGCATGTGGATCTCTGTGAGTTCGAGGCCAGCCTGGTCTACAGAGTGAGTCCTAGGACAGCCAGAGCTACAGGGAGACCCTGTCTCAAAAATACCAAAAAAAAAAAAAAAAGGGAAACCACAACAGACAAAGAAAAGTTCAAAACAATCATATGGGAATACTTCAAAAAGCTATACTCCACTAAATTTGAAAACCTAAGTGAAATGGATGAATATCTGAAATCCTGGGAACCAACAAAGCTTAACCAAGAAGAGATTGACAGTTTAAACAGACCCATAATGTTTGAGGAAATGGAAGATGTAGTTAAAAACCTCCCAACTAAAAAAGTCCTGGTCCAGATGTTTTCAGGGCAGAATTCTATAAAACATTTAAAGAGGTCCTACAACCATTGCTACTCAAAATGTTTAGAAGGATACAAACAGAGGGAATTCTCCCAAACACCTTCTATGAAGCCAGCATCACTCTAATACCAAAACCAGTCAAAGATGAAAGCAAAAAAGAAATTATGGACCCATCTCATTAATAAACATAGATGCAAAAATTCTCAACAAAATACTTGCAAATTGCATACAGACCCACATCAAAAAGATCATCCATCATGATCAAGTTGGATTCATATCAGAGATGCTGGGATGGTTCAACATACATAAATCAATAAATATCATAAAACACATAAATGGACTGAAAGACAAAAACCACATGATCATCTCAATTGATGCAGAAAAAGCCTGTGATGAGATCTAGCATCCCTTCATGTTTAAAGTCCTCGAGGGAATAGGACTAAATGGAACAATCCTCAACATGATCAAAGCCATATATAGCAAACCCAATGCCAACATCATCCTAAACACAGAAACATTGGAACCATTTCCCTTAAAGGTGAGAACCCAGCAAGGCTGCCCCCTATCGCCACTCCTCTTCAACATAGTGCTAGAAACACTTGCTAGGGCAATAAGACAAGAGAAATAAATTAAAGGAGTACTAATCAGAAAAGAAAAACGCAGGACAGTTATGGCAGAATGTATGGTTTGGTGTGGGGTGGGGTGGCCTGGGGTGGGGAGAAGGGAAAGGGGAATACGTCTGAACTGAATTGAAAAATGATGTATGAAATACACAAAACATTAATAAAATAATGGAGAAAAAAGTGTGTTGTGTGTATCTCCTTTGTTCTAAGTAGTAGTCTTTTAAATTTAAGAGGAATTTATTGATTTAAAATTTTCATATAATGAAATTTTATTATATTCAAATCTCGTCCCCATTTCAACTCTCACCAAACCATTCCTTACTGCTCCACCCATGAAGTCATGTCTTCTATTAGCAAATGAATAGCCCCATTCATCTTATATAACATTTCTGAACTGGATGCCTGAGAAAATCTTATCTCATCAGAAAGTCAATGATCTTTAATTCTTACACTCAGAAGTAAGGGCCTACATCCTTTCTTTAGTATGTGGTTTGAGGTCAGAATACATCCAGGTTTCTTGGAAAGGGATTTTTGCTCTTAATTTCTGTTTCTCTTACACATTGCTTAGGAATATCAAGTAGAGATTGCTTTTTTTCTCAGCTGTCAAATGTTCTTGGTTTTCCTCAGGCTCTTGCATGCAGGTTACACTTGGGCTGTTACCAGGCACAATTGGCCCAATGGGGACAATAAAGACATTGTGTGTGAAGGTGCTCTCCAACAGGTTGATCTCCCACAGGGTTTGACTGTGGGTAAAAGCAGGAGCTAGAGCCTCACAGCAGGCAGCGATTAGCTCATAGTCCCCCAATCCAAGATTCTCTGACTGGCAGTTGGGAAGTTTCACAGCTTTACAAAATAGCTTTATACAAGTGTCCTCTAATTTCTTTCTGAAATCTGTAGACTCCTCAGATCCATTCATGCTTTGAGAAACTGCAGTCAGGTCTTGACAGCACTGGGTAAGAATAATGGTCTGATGATCAGCTAATCATGGGTGCTACCAGGGTGCATGGTTGAGCAGGCCAGCTCATCTCCACCCTGCTCTGTGCATGAGCAGCGAGGTTCCACCGATGCATGTGGCAGCCAGGCCAGCACTACCCTGGTAGTGTTATATTCCTTCTTGTATGTACCAAAACTCATACTGAACAATGAGTTCCGGGTTTCAAAAGAGGACTTATTTTTGACCTTGTCTTTCATGCCTTTGTCTACTAGGTAAACACACACAGAAGTTTCTTCATTATAAATATTATTGATGGGTAAAGAATAATGTTCACTGGGGACAAAATTTGCATAACTTACCTTAATAACAATCCTTAATTTAATAAATAAAACTACAATAAGGCAAAAATTTAATACTTATCTGAGTCTCCATTCTGTATTTGGAGCATATAGAATCAAAACTTCATAGCACGGACCTTAAAGGGGCAGGTGGCCCATCATCCTTACCTAAAAACACAATGCAAAAGCTCAAATGCCAACAATGGAGTCATTATTCATCTCAATTAAATTATAAATTTCTCAGCTATCAGTCCAGGGCTTTTAGGTTGTAAAACATCTTTCTGTAGACTGCTATAAATTATGTCTACCCTGTTACCTTATCATTATCAAGTCAGCAAGATGAAAGAGATAAGATAGCTATTTCTGGATAGGACACTAAAACACTAGGGGTGAGTAGAAGAAACTTTACAATATTCTATAAATCACTTCATTTATGCAACATCATCTGGGCAAAAGGCCAGCCCTGACTCTGAAACTCTTGTTATTAGTTTCTTTTAAGTAACAAATTGGCAAAAAAAAAGTATACATAATTGTCTATTATTATTTTCCAAAGAAAAGATTTAGCAAACATTTTCTGTAAAGGTTCGGAGAGTATATATTTTAGGATTTTCAGTACAAATAGCCTTTGTTGTAGCTATAGATCAATTCTGTTGTGGCCTGAAGATAGCCAGGGAGAATATGCAAGTAAGAGTGTCCCTGTATCATGGACACATAAATTTGAATTTCATAAATATTTTCTTGTTATAAGAGAATATTCTTTAGATGATAGTTAACTACTTAAAATTGTAAAAATAATTAAGAGCTTTTGAGGCATATGAGAACATAGAGTAAGTCTTAGTAAACTAATCCATGTTTTAAATAAGCACATAGTAAAATAATGGAATCCCAGACTGAAATATAGAAAGGGCTTGAGATAATAAACAAACTATTTCACTTGTGCCCAAGGCTTACAATTATTAATAAAACTGATATCTTTCCCTTGGATAAATTTTTAAAATTCCTTTTGAGAAATACTTTCCAGTCCTCATGTATTTCTAGAAACTTCGTAATGGACCCTTGCTCCTTCCATTACATCGTGAGTTAAAAGTTCCACAAGCACTGTCCTTGTTATTGAACCCATCAAGAGTAGTTTCTGCAGTCAGAAGTCCTAACTTAATGGTACCTTATTATACCGATGAGAAGTGTAACAAAGTTTCAGTTCTTTCCAAATCTAAAAGAATGATCTGTGGCAAATACAAAATGCCCTTACAGAGCCAAGCAAGGTAATTTGAAAAAACATGTAATGAGTTTCAGGTTCATGAAATGTGATATTGACAATGGCAGAAATAAATTGCTCCTATTTAACTGCCGTCCAGCTCAGAAGAGATGAGCATCAGACATGCTCCAACAATGCAGTGGATGCCGGACCCTGAGAGACACAATCTATTAAGACCAAAGTGCTATTAAGGAGACAGACTTACACCATAAAGTAGGAACTGGTGGAGAATAGGAAGAATGCCTCAATCTATACATCTCAGGGTCTTGACAGCACTTGGCTTCTTATAAATCTGTCTAAGGAAAGTTATTAAGTGGCTGAGAAATGTACCATTGGCAGCCAACCTGGGACAACAATGGACAATAGATAGCCAATAGACAAGACAGACAAGTAAAAGGACCAGGAAAGATGCTTGCTCACAGGTTCTGAGAGGTAATAAACATTGAAAATGGGATTTAGGCTGCATCTTTCTGCATCAAGAAATAGCAGATTCTGAACAGAAGCAAACTAGCTGCATTATCACCTCCTGGTTCCTACATATGGCAGAGTTAAAAGATCTTAGTTCTGTTGGAAAATGGTCTGGAATTCACTAGTTACAATCAATGTGCTAAATAAACTCAAAGATACAAAACAAGATTCACAGAAAACTTACTTTTCATGAATTTCAGGAGACAACAAAAGCAACATAATACATATTAATATGTGCATTCTTAAGCCTTTGTCCAAACCTGGAAAAAGAATCTGAACAATGTAACAAACACTCAGAAAATCAGTAACTTATTAGTTACAAAATGCATTGATTTGACAATTGTCCTTCTGCTCTCACTTAATCGAAGTTATATTGAATGCCATAGCAAAGCATACATTTAGAAGCTGCTTTTAATTCACTTCACTCTACAGTATTAAAATGTGGGGTTTTTTTTATTCCAGAACAAATAATTGGAAAATTTACATGAAGAAGTTGTATGTGTTAAATCTTGTTTCCCAGACCTTATAAACTAACAAGCCAATCAGAAGGACTGTGACTGAGTGAGAAAGTAGCACTAGAGCCATATAGGAACCCAGTCAGGAATTATGGGTTCAAATCCTGACTCTACCCCTAAGTAGAGACAAGACTTTCAGAAAACATGTTTCATCTCTTCTCTTTTTTAACCTATTAAACTACAAATAAAAATATCTCAAATCAGTATAGCTCTGACATTCTGTAACTCGAGTCTCACAGTTTTTTAGCAAAATGTCATAAAATTATAATTTACTGTTTCATAAAATTTGAAGTTAAAAGGCTTTTCTTTTCTTTTTTTTGGGGGGGGGAGGGGTCTCCCTGTAGCCCCAGCTGTCCTGGAACTCACTCTGTAGACCAGGCTGGCCTTGAACTCACAAAGATCCACCTGTCTCTGCCTCCCAAGTGCTAGGATTAAAGATGTGCGCCACCATGCCCAGCTACTTTTATTTTCTAAAAGGATTCATGGAATCACTAGAAACAAATGCCAAGTATCCATGCCTATTTGTGTGTTTGAGATCATTAAGGTCCAAAATGGAGTTTTCAGGACAGGGAAATAGAGATACTTTTTGTGCCGAAAATGGATTTTCTTTTCTGAAGTTGTAAAAATAGCTAGTTTATTTGCATTTTAATCAGTTATCATTCATTGTTGCATGTTTTTAACAATAAAAAACATATAGACTTAAAAGAAACTGGGTCATTTCATTTTTCAAGCTTAATAATCATTAAAATCTTTTATGTTTAATAATTATATTTTAATTATTAAAAGATGTATTTTCATTGGTCTGAATTGCACATTTTCATTATGTTTTACTAATTTCTAATTCTGATAATAAGAGAGACTTTATTTACAAAATTATATCAGATACAGAAGCACTAGGTCTTTCTTCCTTCAGAGCAGCAGTGAAGTATAAAATGGCTCTTCCCTGTGATAGGAAATAAAACCTTTCCATTCATCCACATCTGCAGTGCTCTCTGCTGTCTCCAGATACTGAAGTGCCTTGTCAGCTGCCATTCATCACCACCCTTGCACTGTCACTTTGCTTAAAGGAGAGTTAAGAGGAAAATGAAATATTTGTTGGGGCCATGTCGCTATCAAAATTTAAAAAGAAAAGAAAACTCTACTGAGAACTACAGTTCTTAGCTGAATCAGAATAAAAGGCCTCCCAAGTTGACTACATGTGTATAAAACTTATAAATCAAATGAGTCAGAGAGAATAGGATTAGTCAATTAAAAGTCTCAGTTTGAACAACTCTCCACAGACTTCACACAATATCCTATGTGGTCAGTCCCTCTGGGTGATTAATTTTTTACAAAATTCAAAAACAGTGGGTTTTGATGAAGAGAGTTCAGTGAAAAAAACAAACAAACATGCATCTGTTTTCACATCTTTCTCCTAAACATCATAGTTGCACCTCATTTCCATCTTTTTTAAAGTGTTTAATTTTTTCAAAGCCAAAGTTTTGTTAAGCCTGTGCATTTCATATGGAATTACAAATCAAATCTAGACCTGTGTCCCCCTCCCTGGCCACCCACCCCACCAGAGCTCATGCATTCTGCCAAACATTTCATCTTTTTCTTAGTCTCTCTCAAAATCTCAATGCACAAGTTTACTGTTTCGAGCAGAAGTTCACCGTTTCAGTCAGTTCTTTGTAAGTAGTCTTTCTGTTGTTGTTGTTATTCTTCCAATATGCTCCCTCCAAAATATGCACAATATGTGCCACACATATCATTAGGTTTAGCATTTTCAGCTTATGCTTTTTTTTCTTTATTAGGCTGAAAGATGTCATGTTTGAAGGCTCCTCCTTGGCAAGGCCAAACCACCATCAGTTTTGCCCTTGTGTTCCACACTGGGGTTTTCCCTTCCCATGGTCACCAAATGAGGTCCAGTAAACACTGTCTTGATCTTTCTGTACTGGTCTCCATGATACAGCCTGGGTAGTCCAACAATGACAGTCTATTCTGAAGAGGTGGAAACCCTAGTAGTAGCTCAGTCCACAAGATGGATGTCTCAGCAGTCCCCATCTGGCACTGAAGGTTTGGAAAATTCTTGGAGAAACATGAGTCCATATTAGAAGGTTGAAAAGCTGTGTCTCATGTCTTTGAAGGATGGCCAAAGCAGTGGCAGCCACAGGGTAGCTGCACTTGCCAGTAAGACAGGGAGAACAACTGTGCTCTTTTTTAAATTATTATTTGTTTTTACTTTTTGTCTTCTTACTAAGATCTCAAGTTTTATACCTGAAGTACAATTTGTCAGGACTTACTATTTATTTAATCATGGTTATATTTTCCTTTGATGTTAAGGCCACACATCCCAGATTAACCAAGGTTTTTACTTTCTCAAGTCAGTTGGGATCTGCTCTCAAGGTCACTCAGGTTTTTTGAGGGGGAGGAAGGAGCCCAGCCTCCTTTTGGCTTTTCAATCACTGGGTCCATCCTCGGAGGACAAAGTCAGTTCTTGCTAGAACCAGGGTTCCCTTTTTGAAGCATAGCCGACTTTCCTCTTCGTAGACTGGCACTGCTGAAGTCCCATTAATGGATCTCCAAGACTCCCTGCATAGAGACTGGTGACTCATATATGCAGGACATTTCAAGAGATGCCCCGGTGAATTGTCCCCGGGGACTTAGTTGACCTCTGAGGGCAAGGAACAACATTATCCCTTAAGACCCTCGGCCACAATGGTATGGGCATTAAGTATGGTCATTAAGCATCCAGAAAGGCTAAGTTACACCAGCCTGTACTTTTAACTACTCTATTATATTTTAGAAAAGGCTTGGACAAAAGCTCAAGCGGCCTTGTATAAGAAATACTGAGAAGCCTCCCATAAAATAAAATACTGTGGTTAGACATAATGTCATGACAAACTAGTTTTTTCCCCATTCCTTTGATTTTATATTACTGTAAAATATGCATACCTATCCCCCATCCATATACCAAATTCCTAACTCTGACATAAATGGTAGCTTAATTCTAGAACCTGTTAAGGGATTCACAATTTTAGAGCACAGTTGTTTTCCAGTCATGAGGAATATAACATAATGCTGCTAGTTTGCCTTACAACTTAGGTGTTTGGCACTAGCATCCACAGAGAGGGATGATATCACATATTGTTCTGGACTTGTTACTCAATTACAACAGCTATCCGCTAGTCTCTTAAAGTATATACAGCAAGAAAAAGAGAAAAGACACCTATAACACAACACCCCAAAACCATAACACAAAAACCCAACCAAACCCCAAACACCACATAACCCAAAACAACATTCCCCCACCCACCACTCCCAAAACCACAAACACAACAAACCAAACAAAAAAACACTCCACCCAAACCAAACACATACAAAATCCAATCATAAAAAAACAAAGCTTACTCTATAACAGCAGGACATTGCCCCTAATAGGTACCATAAGCTTACATAGTAAAATCCCAATGCCAGGAATGCCTTCCATTTTTGAAGTTGCTGACCAGGGGTCCTATAGACCTTCAAAAACTACTGGACATTGTCTCTGCTCTTGGTTACTCACCACAGCTTCATGGAAAGATCCTAGTGCTTAAGATGCTGTATACATGAACTGTAGAACAAAAGAGAATCAAGCTGATTGTTTCAAAGCTCATTTATGTGTTCTAGTGCTGGAAGATGCTGTGCCAACTACTTGAAGAGAAAATTTACATGAAATTACCCAGCTCTAATCCTGAAGCTACAACAACAACTGGCCTAGGATTGGCCGCTGTTGCAATAGTGGAACAAATATAGGAACAACTAAGTACTTTCTAATTGGATTTAAGTTCTATTTCATAGGATGGACCACAAACCCAACATTAATATCAGGCCTGGGGGCCTGAAGCTAAACAGCCCACAGGCCATGGGAGAAAGCCCAATACAACCATTCTGCTAAATGGTTATAACGATAAAATAATTTTAATGACTTATTGTATATCCATAGGCCAATGCATCTTTCAATTCTCAGCAGAGAAGTTTCTTTATGCAGTAGATGGTGATTTACACAGAGAATCACAATTGGCCAATGTGTAGAGAATAAGAGGCTGCAGCCTGTTTATCACTGACACCCATATATAATTTCTGCTTCCCAAGGGTCAGGGATTATTGTGAAAGAGAGGGTAGAATGAATGTGAAAGCCAGAGGATGATCACAAGGAAACAGTGTTTTTGGAGAGTTGCTCAGTCACTCATATGAACTCACAGAAATGACTCATATGAGCTCACAACAATGTTGCAATAGAGGCAAGTCCCACATAAACTCAAGCCAGAAAAATTCCCAGCATAGATTGGGGGGAAGTGGGTAAGAAACCCTAATCCTATCTGAGGAACTATTGGCAAACGATGACTACTTAAAAGGAGAGATTCAGCCAGGCGTGGTGGTGCACACTTTAATCCTACACTTTGGAGGCAGAGGCAAAGGGATCTTTGTAGTTCAAGCCCAGCCTGGTCGTACAGTGAGTTCCAGGAAGCTGGGCTACAGGGGAGACCCTGTCTTGAAAAGACAAAAAAAAAAAAAAAAGGGAGATTCAGTCTCACTTAATCTTAGTAGGTCAACCAGGCTCCAGTGTATTAACCCACACTACAGTATATTTAGGGGCATAAACCTGACTTCCCATGAGTCATTAAATATATAGAGAGAAATATATAGAATATATATGGTGAGAAATTACATAGAAAACAGAAATTTGGTGGGAGAGATTATGAGCCAGGTACAGATATAGGAGACCTAAATATGATCAAAATGCGTTACATAAAATCCCCCCAAAATAAAAATTGAAATTAAAAAATTATTTTTGAATTCAGAGTCCTTACATATTAAGAAGCCTAGACTAGCTTAACTCAAAGACTACATCGTTTTTAAAAAAGAAAGCAGAATATTTTTTCTTTACAAGCATTTCTGAAAATTAGTTCTCAAATATAGCATAATGTTAACTAGCAAGAGGGGAAAGAGTATTTTTACATCAGTGTAATAAAGGCATAACATTTCTAAAATAAATCAAGTTCATTAGCAGTTGCCACTTTAGTCTGACTATTAGAAGTGCTCCCTATGGTAAGATAGATATCTACTTCACAGTTTAAGTCAGCAGGTCTGGTGTATGATGTCTCTTCCAGCGTGTCTTAAAAGTTCCCCAAGTGATTTTGAACATCATCTACTTTTGGTAACCACTAAGCTCTTTTATATTACAGCAATTTTCATGAATGAATTATAGAAAAGCTCAGATATGTATACTATTATTCTGAACAATGATACAGCCTTATTACAATCTTATAAGAATTTTAGTAAGAATCATCCTTCAATGGGCTTAAGAAAAAGCATATTCCAACTACTGTAAAACATTTGCAATTCATCTTTCACTGTGGTGAGTCATATAAATTGAGTCATATAAAATTGCACTTTTATTTCTAGCAAGTGATTGATTTCTAACCAAAGAAAAGTATTAAAATAATGATAAAAAGAGTACTAACAGGAAAAGTAATCCAACAAAACTAGAAATAATATGGATATGTCTCAAAACATAATGCAGGCTATATATACTGGGCATGTGTACACCTCTATCTTCTGTTAATCTTCAGTAAACCTGGGATTGTTTCCTATTTTTGAGAGAAGTAAAGTGAGATCTAAGAAGATTTTAAAAATTTCTTCAGTGGAAGGATAAAAGCTGATGAGCATTGGAGAGGGATAAGAATGGATACAGTGATGAGTGTGGCCAGAATGGATTATAGTCATCTGGAAAATTGCCAAGGAATAAATTGAGTTAACTTTTAAAACAATCAATAATGTGGCCAGGAGAAATGGATCAATGGTTACGAGCACTGGTTGATTTTGCAGGGACTCAAGTTTGATTCCCGCCACCCACAGGGCAACTAACAACTATCAGTAAATCCATTTTCAGGGAAATCCAGCACCTTCTTCCAGTCTCCATGGGCATTCTACAACATACATGCAGGCAAAACAGTCATACACATAAAATAATAAAATTAATTAATTAAAAAAATAAAAATGGCAACAAAAAAGAACTGGCATTTAAAGAATTGAAATCCACAATGTGGGGTAAATTGTTTCCTCTTTGAAATAGGCTTAGCCAGAGAAACTGGGTACTTAGTGGGAAGACCAGATATCGGAGCCCAGCTGCCCTCCAAGTTCATGATGCTGGCATTCCCATGGAAGGTGCATGAGACGTGGGAATTCTGGGACTTTGGAATTCTGAGTCTTTGGTGGAGAGGCAGAGATACATAAAAGGCTCATCACATGAGGCTGGGCCCTCCTTCACCATCACTCCAGCATAAGCAGGTGTGTGGTGTGGGGGGGGGGTTGTTGCTGTTTTGTTTTGTTTTGTTGTTGTTGTCCCACCCCCCCACCCCCGCCAGAACTCCAAGTGGCCATGTTGATCTGGGGATCCAGCTACCTCTGCGGCTTGATTGAGTGTATGCTTTCAAGTCATTATTCTGTAGACAATCTCAATAAATTCTGGTCTAGGCTGAGATTGGAGAGTTCTTTCCCTTGCTTCATCTAGCAGCTGGGAAAGGGAAACAGAAGAGGTGGGCCGGGGCTGCAGGGTGCTGCTTGCAAGTAGCTGCCAGGCTGTGGTGGCCTCCTGCCCTGGGAGTACAATTCCTCTGCTACACACATCTGGGACCTCAATCCTCTGTTCTTAGCTGCTTCTACCTACAAAAGAAATGCACAGCTTTTAAACTTAGTAAAAGGGACTAAGAATAGCAAGGCAGAGGAAAAGTTCAAGCTTATCAATTGTTACCCACTTTCTCCCGCTGCTGCTGACTTCATTGGCCCTTCACCCAAGCTGCCTGAGTAGTTTCTCTAAGCTGTGGAACGAAATGGTAACAAGCATACTGTCATATAACCCTCTCCCCATGTGCATAAAAATTATCCAGAATTGAATAAGCAACCCATGAAAGTACAGATTAAATTAAAAATGTATTTCCTCCTAGAGAAAAGCTTATCAGTGTCATATCTCTAGATAAATGAAATTTCTTTTTTTTTTAACTGTCAAAGAATGGGTTTAATCAACAAAAAAGAATGGGGGTTATTTGGTTCCTTTTCTCTTTAAATATTTTATTTAAATTCTCTTATTTTTTATTGATGCATTGTGTATTTCATACATCATTTTCCAATCTGCTTCAGGCATATATACCCTTCCCTTCCCACCCCCCCACCCTTACCCATCCCAGATCATGCATTTGCCATAACTTTTCTGCATACTTTCTGTTTTTTTTGTGTTTTGTTTTGTTTTCATTTCCTTTTTAACAATAGTGATAATTTGGAGTACAAGCATCCTTCATTTAAAACCAATTGTGAGCAGTTGTGCCCAAACCACACAGCTCATGGGTCCAACCATCCAGCAGGGGGGGCTGTGTATGTTCAATCAGGTTGATCAAATGAGTGTCCAGTCTATATTGTTGTAGTTTTCATCATTCACCCCAATTGCAAGCCCTTACATTCTACCGTGCCCCCTCTTCCGCAGATTGTTCCCTAGGCTTAGAAAAGGGGCACAGGTGGATGAGAAGCAAAACAGTCTACTTTCTCTGGAGCTGTTGTCTTGGCTCTAGTCAATTCTGGCTGTTTTCTTTCATGGGCTGCCAGCTTGTCCAGGCATAACCTTTCAATCCTACTAATGAAGCACATGCAATTATATATATAGTAATTAAACAGTATAATATATAGCCTTATCTACTACATTGAAGCACTCACAATTAGATATATAGATATTTAAACATTACTAATTGTTATGGTAGGTTACTTTGGTATATGACACAGATGTTGGAGATGGTATGTTAATCCATGAATTACATTTTCTTCTGTTAAGTATGACCAGGGTCTTCGTGTGGTTTATAAAATCTCCTAACCATTAGAGGATGTAAGCTTGTGGCATCAGCCGTGGGTTATCCTCTCAAGGAGAGAGCTAACCCAATTAGATTTGGTATATACAGACATATGGCTGCCACTGCTGCACAGTATTTCCAGGCAGATGAGTTAAGCTGGTGCTGATAGGAGGAGTCTTGCTTGACTCAAGGAGACCTATATTTGCTTTATTGATTTAGTGGCCTTTGGTAACACTCTCTGGCATTCCAGAGACCATCAGTATGCTTGCACAGTGCGGTCTCCATACTCATTTCCCATGTTTATATATGGTCTTCAACAGCAGGGCTTATCGCCTCTCTTCCTGCAGATATCCCAGTTTCGAGGCAAGGAGCCTTTACCTTTTGTGGGGACTGTGGATCCCCTGGCCAACATCTCCTTGTAGAATAATCCATTGTTGATATCAGAGCTCCTGTATTAATATATTTTGCTTAAGTGGTTAGTAAGGAGACTTTAGCATTATATTTGGTTCTGAATAGAGAATAATCCTTTTCACAGTTTCTATGTCCATTAGTCAATTAAAGAAGGCAGTTTTAACCGATTTTATAAGGGAATACCTCTATAACAGCTGGCTCCAATCCACAGCTGGAGAATGACCTCATCATCATCATCGTATTTCTCTTTCTATGGGGGGAGTTAAGAAAGTCTCTTGTATTAAAACCTTTGCAGCACCTAGAAGATAAGCTTTGTTAGGATTCATTAAAAATCGTTGTTACTAGCAGGATCCAGAGAGGGGCCTGATGTCTGCAGCAATCTTTTGGCATTTCTTCCCTTCAATGCCCAGAGGAGTCAATCCTTCTTCTGGCACTTTCTGGTACATCCTACTCACTGCAAAGCTGCATTTTCTTTCTCAGCCATTAAGTTGGTGATTCCTCTGGCCTGTTGGAACATACAAATCCTTTCCCATAGTTAGTTTTAAGATTTGGATTGGGGCTGGAGAGATAGCCTAGCGGTTAAGAGCACCGACTGCTCTTGCAGAGGACCCAGGTTCGATCCCCAGCACCCCATGGCGGCTAAGAACCGTCTGTAACTCCAGTTCCAGGGAATCCGAAGACCCTCTTCTGACCTCCCGCGGCATTGCACGGCACGGGTGCACAGACTTGCATGCAGACAGTACATTCATGCACATACAAAAATAAATAAAATTAATAAAAAAATTAAAAAAAAGATTTGGATTGCAAGGTTTTTTTTGACAAAAAGTTTTTGTATCTATCTATATCCCCCTTTTTCATTTTAGGTTTTTATTTTTGACCCTGAGTCTCAAAAAAAGCAGTTGTATTATATTATACTATAGGGTGGAATCAAGGCACAGATTTCCATCCGTTTCACCCATGCTGTTTTGGTTACTGTATGTGATATATTAACTTGGGGGAAGAAACAAACTTAATTTTTAAATTAAACATCCTATAGGTGAAATAGATTGCTACCAGGTGATACTATATGACAGCAAAATTATAGAGAACATGACAAATGAAATTTCTTACCATACACACTATGGAATCTTATATTTACAGGCACGCATACAATATGCCACTCATCAAAAAAGCTACTCTTTGCAACAGATGGAGGCCACTGCAGAATCCTACAAATGGTCAGACACAGAATATATATACCTCTGAAAAATCCCCATTCCTAGAAGACACATCTATAATTGAACCTCTACACACAGAATGAGGGTCAAAGAGAAAACAAGTGCATCCCACAATTCTCACCAGTAAAGCCTCGTTATACAATAGAGTATGATACAAACAGGTCACAACTAGTCAAGCTTTAAATAATGGGAGCCCCCCCCCAGAGTGTATATCTCTGGATGGGGCCCCTATATTAAACATCAACTACTGATGGTTCAGCGATCTTTGTGGAAGAGGTAGCAGAAAATATCGTAAGAGCCAGGGCTGGTGCATGAACTCAGAGAAGCAGTGACTTTCAATTGGCTGTAAGCTTCCACATGTAAACTTGTGGCAATTTTAGACATCAATCATAGGTCCCATGTGAATTGGGACAAGGTCTCAAAGTGAACCAAGAGAAATAGGTGAGGGACTGACCCTGGACTGAGAACTATAAGAGACTGAGAATTGTTGGGTGAGGAAGAGCATGCCTTACCTAGGATTCCTAGATATCCTGAATAGACTCCAGTGGATCTATTAGCAACAGAAGGATGTCTGAGTTCAGGAGCTTGACTGGATAGGGCTTAGCTTGGACTTTGTAATGCATGAGTTTTAAGGCAGTTGGGACATGGGGGGATTGGGTTTGATTGGGAGCTATTGTATGAGTTGTACAAATGCTACCCTCCCCAAAAAATAAAAAGCAATGCCTTTCCTTTCCTGTTTTATTGCTTTATCTCACATTCTTATTTGTCAAGCACTGAAACTTCACTGATGATTTGCATTCTTCTTTTTATAGCAGTTCAATTAGAGATAACTGGACAAGTGCTTGATTATATTCTGAAAACCAACTTTAATATCACTTCCTGATGAGTCACTAACCTTATCAAGGATTCAATCTCTTTCATTTTTCTTTTACTTCGAGGAAGTTTCAAGTATTATAAATCAAAGAAGTGGTGTGTAGAATAAATACAAAATTTGCTTTCCAGTTCTCTATCAGGCAAACTAAATAATGGGATTTTTTAGACTTTTTCTATTATACAAACTAAATAATCAGATATAAAGAACACCAGAAAAAAAATGAGTCACAAAACCAGAATTCTAGTCTCTCCCTAAGATTAAATTAAACCTGAATTTAACATTAATGAAAAGCCATTAAATTTAACAAATAATTTTAGAGAACTTACACAGTGAAAATGTTAACTTCAAGGCTGGAGAGATAACTAAGCCATAAAAGCACTGGCAGTGTGCAAGGGACGCTAGTGGTTTGAATCCCGCGACCATACTATATGGTAGCTAACAACCCTCTGTAACTTCACTTCCAACATACTCTTCTGTCCTTCAAAGACACTCCACAACAAGGGTGCATTCACATATATGTGGGTATAACACACATACACTTAAAAAATAAAAATAAATCGATTTTTTAAATAAACAAAGGTTAACTTCCAAACATATCTAAAAACCAAGAACAGTGTAACTATTCTTACACACACACACACACACACACACACACACACACACAAATCCCTCTGGCACCATCTGTTGCACATGCCATGCTTATTCACAACTTCCTGCTGTAATAGCAGTGGAGAAAGTAGGATAAGGAGGGAAGGAATGGCTATGTGTAGTTAAAAGATATACTTCCTGTTCTCTATTATTATTTGTCTTTTTTAAGGCTTGTTAAGTATGATATATGTTTCCTGAACATATTTGGGTGTGAGTCTATCACTAGGAGTCTGGTTAATCTACCAAGCATCACACCAGTAAATAAAACTGGGTTTCTCAATATCTATCAATTGCCAGGAGATCTCAGCTAGGACGAGGCTTCCTGTCCATCTCCTTGATCCTTGCGGAGCCCCTGTCTAACTTGGTTTGTTTATGCTGTCATCATAGAGCTGTGAGTTCAAATGTGTAACTTCTCCGTGATTTCCAGAGAGCACAGTTACCTTGTATTCATCTACCACCCTCTATTACAATCCCCATTCTTCTCACAGTGATCCCTGAGTGAGGTGGTGAGGTTTAACAAAGGTCCTATCAAGGCAAGCGAGTACTGCAGTCTTTTATTCTCTGCAGGTTGACTGGTTGTGGGTTTTGAGTTAATCACCATCTGCTGCAAGACCCCTATCTAGTAAGAATTGAAAACAACACTAATCTTTTGTTATAAAACAGTATAACAGGGCTGGAGAGATGGCCTAGCGGTTAAGAGTTGCCGACCGCCTTACAGAGCCGCTGGTTTCGATCCCCAGCACCTACGATGGTGCGAGAACCAGTCTGAAACTCCAATCCCGGGAACTCCAGTTTTTCCAGGGAATTGACTCCTCTTCTGATCCCACGGCATTGCACAACACGGATGCACCCAAACTGCAGCAGACAGTACATTCATACACATACCGAAATAATAAAAAAATAGAATATATAATTATGAGAAAGTTTAATATTAGGTCCATTTATCAGAATGATAATAGTAGATTCTCCCCCTTTGGCCTATGACAATTCTTTCCACAGATTCTTGACCTTGATAACAATATCAGGTTCAGGGCTGGAGGATGCCTAGTGTTAGAGCGCCGACCGCTCTTGCAGAGGACCCGGGTTGTCCCCAGCACCCACATGGCGCCGAAAAAACCATCTGAACTCCTGTTCCGGAGAACTCCAGTTCCAGGGTAATCCAAGAGACCCTCTTCTGACATCCACGGATTGCACGACACGGGTGCACAAACTTGCATGCAGACCTAAATTCATACACCTACGGAAATAAATAAAATTAAAAAAAAAAATACCAGGTTGCAAGATTCCATCTTTTGAAGTGGGCCTTAAATTCCAATTAGATGCTGGTTGTTTATTCCCATAACATTCATGCATCTAAAAATGTAAACTATTTTTATTTTTTAATTATTTATTATAATATTTTTTATCAAATCTAGACCCATGTCCTCCACCCTATCCCCCCACCACAGCTCATGCATTCTGCCAAACTGTTCCTTCTCTTTCTCAGTCTTTCAGTATTTCCATGTGGAATTGATGTTGAGCAGAAGTTTACTTTTCAGTCAGTTCTTGATGCCGTCTTTCTGTTGTTGTTGTAGTTGTTTCTAATATGCACTCACTCCCAACTGCTTTGGACAAAATCTTCAAGGGGCCATGAAAGAAGACATAAACTATGTATTGGCACTAGCATCACAGCTGAGGGCTACCCATTCATGGTTTGTTTCTTCTGGGACTGTGTTACTTCCTCAGCATGATGTCCTCTAGCTCCAGCCATTTTCTGCAAATCTATGATGTCATCTTTCTTTACTGCGATAGAAAACTCAATATGTGTAGTGTACCACATTTTCTCTATCCACTCATCAGTTAAGGGGCATTCGGGTTGGTTCCAGCCCCTTGCTATGGTGAAGAGAGAAGAGGTGAAATAAACATGGCCATGCATTATTTCTGTGGTTGGGTGAGTCTTGAGGGCACACTGCCTAAGGTGGTATGGCTGGGTCAGGAGACAAGTTCATTCCAAGTATTCCAAGGGTTTTCCACATCTATTCCATATGGCGGTATGAGTTTAATTCCCACCAGCGTGATGAGTGTTTCCCTTCTCCAACAACCTCTCCAAGACAAATGGTATCATTTGTTTCTTGATCCCAGCCAGTCCTATTGGAGTAAAGGATTGGTATCTTAAGGTTGTTTTGATTTGCATTTCTTAGATTGTTAGTGTATGTTGAAACTTCTTAAATGTTTCTCAGTCATCTCTAATTCCCACTTGTGAAATCTCTGTCAGCTCTTTGCTCCACTATTGAGTGGGTCATTTGTTTCGTGTCTCTGCTTTGTTTTTTTGAGTAGTTATATATTCCTGGAATCAATGCTTTGTCAGATGTTTCTGTTGAAGGTCTCCTCCCACTCTGTGGGACTTCCACTTCCTTGATTGTTTTTTTGATGTACACAAAGCAGCTTTTGAGTTTAATGAGGTCCCATTGTTCAATTGTCGACCTAATTCTTGCGCAGATGCTGTCTGATTGTTTTTTTGGAAGTCTTTTCCTATGCCCTTATCTTGTAGTCTCCTTGCCAAACTTTTCTCTTCTATTGCCTTCAGGTTTGGGGTTTCACGTTGAGGTCTTTGATCCATTTGAGTTGACTTTTGTTACAGGGAGAGGTAGGGGTTCAATTTCAATTCTTCTACAAGTGTGTAGGATCCCGTCTTTGCCACCATCTGTCGTGAATGCTTTGTCAGAAAGATACTGTTCCTTTCTACCATAATGTGTCTGTCTTGCGTCCCCTTATCAAATATTGAGACTGGCTGAATGAAATTTATTAGTGCTCAGGTCTTGGCATAAAACTCTAAAGTATTTTTCCATTTGGTCTCAACAGGTTCTGGTAAAAGTCTTTTTAAAACCCTACTATGCATACTTCTTGGTACAGAATTATCCATCAAGTGATTTCTGCTCTGGACATTTTAGGCTGTTTCAAATATGAAATTCAAAGATGATCATTGTCATTTCATTCACGACACATAAGCTGTCCAGTAATACAAATAGGGCTAAATACATTTTGATACATCCCTAGCAAGGACTACATAAGTCAAATAAAACAACACTGTGTACATATTAATAAATTTTAATCATCATTATGCAATCCAGGACGAGCTATATGCAACCTACTACCTAACAATGCATATCCTCCAAATATTTTCAAGGTTGAAACTGTTATTCTTCCTTTGCTTTATTTGGTTACCCTGTTACCTGTATATTGCAGGGTAACATACCCAAGGGAATGCCAAGGTCTAGGGCCAACAAGAAACAGCCCATAATGAATCTCTACTGTACTCTGAAGATCTTTGTTTAAATAAACCAGGGAAACTTCAACCCATCCAACTCAACACTACCAGACATCTTTTATTTTGGGGGGGGATGGACTTCAATGTGTGAATCTTATCTTCATGTTACTTCCATGCCTCCCATCCCCCCCTACTTCCTCCTATGTTCCCCACTCCTTCTTTACCTCTTGTCCTCTTCTTTATTATTGTGTTATATATCTATATATATATTATATATATATATATATATATAATTTATTAGTTTATATATAATTATTATATGATTTTTAGTGTATATATATATATATATATATGAATTATTAGTGTTATATATATATAACACTATATATATATATATGATATATAATATATATAACACTGGTCCCTTTAGTGGTACTCAATATACCTGTGTATAGGGAAATCATACATGGTAGTATAAATCATACATGGTAGCATAAAATACCCAAGTTAACATAACTAGTGAGGTCCTAGATTCTAGGGAAAAAAAGTACTCTGTCACTCTCCTAGACCAACATAATTTCTTCCTATATTCTAAACACATTTCCTTATATTTAAAAACAAGTGTACTTCTCACAATTCTTCAAAGAAGTTTCCATTTGCAACAGATGGAGTCTATTACAAAGTTCCACAACTGATCAATGCAGAGAACCAATGATTGTGAGATGCCCAATTATAAATTATTCATCTAATATACAACCTCTACACACAAGGCTAAGGGAGCATTGTGGAAGAGGGTGCAGAAAGAATGTAAAGAGACTATCTTATTTTAAAATAGAGAGTGTCTTCCCCTGAATAAGACACCTATATTAAATCTCTACCACTCAAGAATCAGGGACCATTTTGGAAGAGGAGACCAATTTCTAAGAGCCAGAGGTAGTGGATGACCACAAGGAAACAGAGCTACAGACAGCTGGGAAGTTACTCATATGACCTCACAGCCATGTTAATGGCATGCACAAGACCCATGCTAGCTCAAGCCAGAAATAATCTCATCATAAAAATGGGGAAGTGGGTAAAAAGATCCTAATCTTACCTGAAGAACTTTTGGCAATTGATAATTACTGGGAGAGAGTGAGTTGGCTTTCTCTAAGTATGTGACACTAGATGGGTTAACTAGATCCCAATGGGTAGATGACAGCAAAGGATATTGGTGAATACAAATGTGGCTTGATAGATCTTAACATATAAAACAGAATGCATGCAGTCTAATGAGGAGAGTGCTACAAAAAGAGTATAGATATGGGAGGGGGTCTACTTAGGATCAAACTATATTGTCTGAACTTCAAAAACATTCAGTGAAAAGGAGGAAAAGTATATAAGAACCAGAGAGACAAGACACCTGTCGCTAGTTCATGTATATTAATTAGACAGAATAGGGAAGCTACACTAATGTAATCTCCACATTATAATAGTCTATTATGATATGAATAATGACAAAACCAGTTGACATGCCAAGGTGGATGGGAAGGGGTCATGGGCTCCTTGCTTCAGGCAATCAATGGATGCTGAGGGAGAGAGAGAAACAGTATTCTCCAGACTAGCTCCCTGATAGGCTATCTAATTCCAAATACACAGCTACCAGGCATCTTATTCAAATCTCCAGGCAATGAGATAAGTCTCTGAATCTCTCAGATCAACTCCATTTTTTTTTCATTCAACTTTGAAAGATCCCTGAGTCAGATACCAGCTCTACCCTTATTTCTCAGATATCTTTTTTATGTTCTGCAGTGAACTATTCTGTTGGTTAGGCTTTGTCTTACTTTGTTCTATTTTGTTTCCAGAATCAAGGAATTAATTTTTCCCACAGAGGAGACAATAAACTCCAGGATATTCATACTACCTTTCCAGTGGAGCTCACTGATATGGGTACACAAATGTCCTAATTCCCTGATCAAAAACAAATTTGAAGGAGAGGGTTCATTTTAGTTTGCAAACTATAGTCAGTCATTGAGAGAAGCCAAGAACTGAAGTGGAGACCATGAAGAAACTCTGCTTACTGGCTTGCTTCCTCTGGCTTGCTCAGGTCCCTTTTCTTATACAGCTGAGGCCCACCTGCCCAGGAGTAGCGCTATCCACAGTGGGCTGGGCGCTCAGGTATCAATTAGAAATCAAGAAAATGCTCCACAGATGTGCCTACAGGCCAAGATGATGGACGAGACCCTCATTTGAGGGTTCCTCTTTTCCCATGTGTCAAGCTGACAACTAAAGCTAACTATGGTAGTAAGAAGTACAGCTCAGTCACCCATCAAGGGGATATGTGGGGTGCAGAAATGTGTTGTGTAAGTAATGCTGAAACTCTTTTACTAGAGATGTAATCAAGGTCGATCTCATCCTCCTTGGTCCCAACAATAATCAGGTTCAGTTCTACCATAGTTTACCCTGGGGAGCAAATGTGCTTATTGTGCTTACTTACAGGGGAATGGATGAGAGGATACTTGTGGGAGTGTGGGTGTTCCCTGCCCCAGCTAAGGCCACACTGGGAAGTCTTCATCCACCATGGACGATGGCTTCCCCACATGGAGTCCTTCTTTCCCTAGTCTTTTCGAGCCTACAAAATAGTGTCCTTCCATAACACCATATACAATTAAGGCAGAATTTCCCACAACAGGTTGAGAAGTGAAGAGGGATGCTTAGGAGAGAATTCCATGACCCTTCCTCTTTCAATAGTCAATAAGTCCAGCTGTTATGATCTTTTGCAAGAAGTAGCAATCTGTACTCCTGAAGATGCTGTTGTTTGGTTCAGAAGACAGTCTTGTACTATGCTCAGGGTCTTTAACACCATCACATAGTTTCCTTCAGAACAGAGCCCAGGCCTCACTGCTAAGGACAAACTGATGATTTTCCTTTCTGTCCCCTGGACCCTGCACAGATTGAACTCTTTTATTTATCTGTTAAAGATTTTATTTGGGTGGCCAGAAATAGCTCAGTTCAGAGCACTGTCTGTTATTGCAGAGGGTCCAGGTTGGATTCCCAGCATCCACATCGCAGCTATCAATTGTCCATAACTCCAGTACCAGGATATCCAGTGCTTCCTTCTGACCTCCACAGGCATGGCCCAACATGGGTGCATTTATATACATGCAGGAAATACACTCATACATATAAAATTAAAAAATAAGATTGTATATATTTTTGTTTGTATGCGATTTGCTGGCCTATATGTATGTGCATCTGGTGTGTGTACAGTGCCCATGGATGCCAGAAGAGGATGGTAGAGCTGCCATGTCCATGGTGAGATCAAATAGGTTCTCTGTTTGATAACAGCAAGTGCTCTTAACCCCTGAGACACCTCTCCAGCCCTGTTTTTAAAACATTATTTTTTTCTTTCAAAATACACTTTTTATTTAGCCTTTAAAATTTTAATATATGTAGAAACTATATTTTTTAAATTTTTATTTGTTTATTTTTTAAGGGAGTCTACGATATAAGAGCACAGTTGTTTTCAGATCACATTAACGTTGTTCAGTTTGTCATACAATTAGATAATCAGTGCTAGCATCCACAGATACCATTCATTGATTGATTTTTGGGGACTGTGTTACTTCACTCAGCATGATATCTTCTAGCTCCAGCCATTTACCTGCAAAGCTCATGATGTCATCTTTCTTTACTGCTGCATAGAACTCCATTGTGTAGATGTACCACATTTTCTCTATCCACTCGTCAGTTAAGGGGCATTTGGTTTGGTTCCAGCTCTTCACTATTGTGAAGACAGCTGCAATAAACATGGCTGTGCATGTATCTCTTCGGTAAGATGAGTCTTGCGGGTACATACCCAGAAGTGGTATGCCTGTGTCAGGTGGCAAGTTCATTCCAAGTCTTCCAAGATTTCTCCACACTGCTTTCCATAGTGGCTGGACTGTGCGAGTTTACATTCCCACCAGAAGTTGATGAATGTTCCCCTTTCCCCACAACCTGTCCAGCAATTGGTATCATTTGTTTTCTTGATCCTAGCCAGTCTTATTGTAGTGAGATGATATCATTTTTTTTTAGCCAAATTAACCAAAAAAGAAGAACAACTCCCAAATCAAATCAAATCCATGATGAAAGGGAAAATATCCAAACAGACAATGAAAAGATCCAGACAATTATATGGGAATACTTCAAAAACCTATTTTCTATCAAAGTTTGAAAACCTAGGAGAAATGGATGAATTCTGAAATCCTGGGAATCATCAAAGCTCAACCAAGAAGAGACAACAGCTTAAACAGACCCATAATATATGAAGAAATTGAAGATGTAATAAGAAACCTCCCAACTATAAAAAGCCCAGGCCCAGATGGTTTCATGGCAGAATTCTATAAAACATTTCAAATAGACTTACAACCATTATTATTCAAATTATTTAGAAGGATACAAACAGAGGAATTCTCCCAAATTCCTTCCATGAAGCCAGCATCACTCTAATACCACAAACCAGGCAAAGATACAACTGAAAAGGAGAATTATAACCCATCTCATTAATGACACAATGCAAAAATTCTCAACAAAAATACTTGCAAACAGCATACAGACCCATATCAAAGACGATCATCCATCATGAACCAAGTTGGATTCATACCAGAGATGCAGGGATGGTTCAACTGAAAATCAAAAATATCATCGAACATATAAATGGACTGAAAGAAACAAAAACCACAAGATCATTCAATTGATGCAGAAAACCCTTTGACAAAATCCAGCATCCTTCATGCTTAAAGTCCTAGAGGAATTGGATTGGAGGGATCATTCCTCAATGTAATCAAAGCCATATACAGGAAACCCACAGCCAATATCATCCTAAAATGGGGAAAGACAGAGCTTCCATTTAAAGGTAGGAACTCTGGAAGGCTGCCCCCTGTCCACTCCTCTTCAAATAGTGCTTAAACCTTGCTAGGGCAATAAGCAAGAAAAGGAAATTAAAGGAGTACTAATTGGAAAAGAGGAAGTCAAGCTATCCCTTTTTGCTGATGATATGATTGTTACTTAAGGGATGCTAATAACTCCACCAGAAAACTCCTAGAAATGATTAAAGGTTTCAGTAAAGTGGCAGGATACAAAACTTAAACCAAAAAATCAGGAAATTTTCTTACAACCAAACAAAGCACCTGAAGAAGGAAACAAGGAGTTCTTTCCACTCACAATAGCCATAGAAACAATAAAATACTTAGGAAAAAAAAAAAAAAAAAAAAAAAAAAAAAAAAAAAAAAAAAAAATTTTTTTAAATCCCTGAAGAAGGAAATTGAAGAAGACATTCAGAAGAGGAAAATCCTCCCAATGCTCATGGAATTGGGAAAATTAATATAGCAAAAATGTCCATTCTACCCAAACTCTGTACAGATTTAATGCAATCCTCAATTAAAAATCCCCAGAGTTTCTTCACAGGCTTGGAAAAAAAAAAGTCCTTAATTTCATTTGAAAACAAAAGACCCCAATAAGCCAAAGCACCCTGAGCAAAAAGCAATCGGGGGGATCTCTATACCAGAACTTCAAATTATACTACAGGGTATAGTCATAAAAACTGGCATAAAAACAGACCTGTTGAACAAATGAACAAAACTGAAGATCCAACTTCAGCATATACAATTTCAGCCACCTCATATTGAAAGTGGGGCCAAAAAGACACAATGGAGGAAAAGATAGCATCTTCAGCAAGTGGGTTGGCAAAACTGGATCACCACTTTGAAGAATAAATTGAAACCCCTACTTATCGCCCTGTCCAAAAAGTAACTCCAGTGATCAAAAGACCTCAATGAGAAACCTGAAAACTCTGTAAGTTGATAGAAGAAAAAGTTGGAGCAGACTACAAGACATAGGCTATGAAAATACTTCCTAAATCAAACATCACTGGCAAGAAATACAGGAACAGTGAAAATGGGACCCATAAACTCAAAGATTCTGTAGCATCAAAGAAACAATCAAGGAAGTGAAGAGAAATCCCACAGAGTGGGAGGAACCTTCACAGACATACATCTGACAAAGCATTGATTTCCAAGAATATATAACTACTCAAAAAACAAAGAAGAAAGAAACCAAATGAATCATCAAAAGATGGAGCAAAGAGCTGAACAGAGACTTCACAAGTGAGGCATTAGAGATGGCTAAGAAAACATCTTAAAAGTGTTCAACATCATAAAATAAAGAAATACAAATTAAAACCACACTCTAAGATATCATCTCCAGGTGTGGTGGTACACGCCTTTAACCTAGCACTCGGGAGGCAGAGGCAAGGTGATATTTGTGTGTTTATGGTCAGCCTGTTACAAGAGTGATTTCCAGGCAACTGGGGCTACTGGGAGACCCATCTCCAAAAAGACNGGCATATATCCCTTCCCTTCCCCCCACCCCCCTACCCATCCCAGATCATGCATTCTGCCATAACTTTTCTGCTTCTTTCTCTGTTTTTTTTGTTTTGTTTTTTTCATTTTTTTAACAGTAAGTGATAAATTGTGAGTACAAGCATCCTTCATGTAAAAACAATTTGCAAGCAGTTGTGCCCAAACCACACAGCTTATGGGTCCCCATCCTGAAAGGGGTGCTTGTATGTTCAATCAAGTTGATCAAATGAGTGTCCAGTCTATATTGTTGTAGTTTCACCATTCACCCCAATCGCAGCCCTTACATTCTACCACGCCCCCTCTTCCGCCAATTGTTCCCTAGGCTTAGGAAAAGGGGCACAGGTGGTGATGAACTGAATTGGAAAATGATGTATGAAATACACAAAGTATCAATAAAAAAATAAATAAATAAAAATAAAAAATAAATCAATGAAACAGAAAAAAATAGAGAAAAATCAAAGAAACAAATAGGCTGGTTATTTGAGAACATCAATAAAATTTATAAACCTATAGTCAGATTTCATAGGAAAAAATTACAAATATCAAGAATAAGAGAGGAAATGCCATATTTATATGTATCAAAACATAATAAAGGCTAGGTGTGGTAGTGCATGCTTTTTAAATTTTTGATGGTACTGTATTTTTAACTTAAATAGTTTTTAATTTTCATGTATTTCATATAGAACATCTCAGTCATCTTTATACCCCCTTCCCTAGGGGCAGTTCAGCCACTGGGTCTAGTCAGCTTATCTGGAGTTACTAGGGAGTAAAATCAGCTTCCTTACACAGCAATAATCAACTAGCCAATAGTTCTTCAGCTGCTTCCCATTTCTACAGTTCCATGCTGGGTTTTTGTCTGCTTGAGTTTGCCTGGGTTTAGTTCATGCTGACACCATTTTCATAGGATCAAATGAGCAATGTCCCATGATCTTATAATACTCTATTTCCATATAGCCATGTTCCTCCTCTCCTGACTCTTAAAATCTTTGCTGCCCTCTTTAGCAATGATCCCTGAACCCTGGGTGGGTGAAGTTTAATATAGAAGTCCTGTACGAGGACCAACACTCTGCTAACTTTTATTCTCTATATTTTGGAAATTTGTGGCCTTTTGTGTTCATTGTTCTCTGTTGCATGAGGGAGCTTTATTAAGGAGAGCTGAGAGACACATTAGTATTCCATTATGTTCCATGAGCCTTAGGTGTAGAGATTCCACTGTTGATGTGTGACTTGGGCTTGGACGTTTCACAGAATCTGAATCTCCATGTGTGACCAGTTGTAAGACTCTATAGTAGTCTCCATCAGTGCAAAAGAAGTTTCACCTTTTCTTTTATTGGTATTTGCTGCATTTCCCAAATGGATCTTTGCCACTCAATTCCTTTTCTCTGTGTCTGCTTCTGGGATTAACCTAAACTAACACAATTTTCTTCTTCATTTTAGATCTGGCACTTTATCCACTTCAACTCTCAGAACCAGCCTCTCAACAGAGAAAGACAAAGCAAATTCACTTTGAAAGCACAAAATATAAAAATCTAAGATACTCAGGGGCAAGCAAGCCCAGCCTTAGGAAATAGAAGGCTCACACTTTCTTGGGAATGGTAAAGAGAGTCCATTCATCTCTGGTTATTTTTTCTGGTTTCTCTAGTCATGCAGAGAACAGCAAAAACAAACATTTTGTCCTATATGGAAAATAATTCTTTATTACTTATATAGAAAATAGATATCTTGTCCTATATTAGAAATATCATTCAATGGTACTATAAGATCTGATTTTTATTTTCACTGTATTAAAATTTATATTTGGGGCTGGAGAAATGACTCAGAAGCTAAGGGCACTGGTTGTTCTTCCAGAGGACCTGGGTTCAATTCTCAGCACATATATTGGAGGCTAATATCCATCTGAAACTTCAGTTCCAAGGAATTAACTCCCTCTTCTGACCTCTTTGGACACTGCATGGCAGGGGTGCACTTACATACATGTAAGCAATACATTCCTACACATAAAATAAAAATAATAAGTACAATTCGATAAAATAAAATTTATGTTCACATATATAGCATAGATATTTATGGAAAAATTTCCAGCTAGCCTTTTGTATGAAAGCACTCCAAACTTCAGTAATTTTAACTAAATTAGTTAATTCTTCTGACCTGAGTGGATTTCTCTGCTAGCTGTACTCAAGATGTCAGATGAGTCTGGGTGAATCCATGGGTTGGATTTATTTATGTGTCTTGATGGTTTCAGGCTCCTTTTGAAAGGAGTTGCTCTAGAAGTGATGCTTAGAGGCAAAGTAGTTGAAATGCATCTTATCTGTACCCTGAATTGTATTTGAGATTGCAAGACTGCTTTTCATTAATATTGTAGAAATTTATTTGGAAATATTGGAAATATTCCTCATATTTTTAAATTTATTAATTACCAAATAAAATGCTTAATATGTATATGTTGTATTATTGGCTTCCCCTGGGTCCTGAGGTTCCTGCCTCCCTGGTCACCAGCCTCCTGGCCTTAGGTATGGCAGTCCTGCCCAACTGCCAAGGGTTTGAGGAGGGAAGTGGGAGGGAGCAGAACAGTCTTCAAGATGGTAAACCCAAACACATCCAAAGAAAGACATCTGGGAGTTGCATCAGTGAGCAAATCTCAATTATTGCAGGGATTCAAGCACTTACATACTTTCATTGGGCTCTTTGACCAGGAGATGGGCATGACAAAGGAGAAGCCTATGTGCTTTCTGCAATGGCTAAGTTTTATGGCAGGAAAACCACTATAGCCCTTGACATAAGCTCATGGCTTGAGCCACTTGGCTCCAGAGGACAGGGCAGACAAGAGGGATAAGAATTGGGAACGGTACTCTTCAAGCTACATTCCCCTGGGGGTTAGGGTTGCAGATGCCTGATGTTCAATAGGATGAGTGGGCGCTGCTCTTATCTCTTGCCTGCTTGCTAGGTTTTGGGATGAAATCTACTAGAAGGTTATCAGGGAAAGAAGCTATCTCTCTTATACTCAGCCATAGTGGATTCATCCAGCCCCACATTGTATTATATAATAGTTTAAATATGTACATTGTTGAATGATCAACCTCAGTTAATTATTTTAATCATAATTTATCTTTCATTTTGGTGATGAGACAACTAAAAATCTATTCTCTGAGCAACATTTAAAGACACAATATAATGTTAAAGTTAGCATGCTCTACGATAGTTTCTAAAACTTATTTTGAGATCTGGCTGAAACTTTACCTTTATTGATATTACTTTCCTTTGGAGTTCAGTCTTACAATTTTCACTCACTTTTTATGGGTATTATCTCTATGTACAAAATAATTTTTATTTATACTGGTCCTGAATTTTATTTTTTGCCTTTTTGAGACAGGGTCTCCCTTTAGTTCCAGCTGGCCTGGAGCTCACTATGTAGACCAGGAAGGCCTTGAACTCACAAATATCCACCTGCCTCTGCCTCCCAAGTGCTAGGATTAAAGGCATGCACCACAATGCCCAGCTGGTCCTGAATTTTTTTTAGGGTGTTATGCATTACAAATTTTTCTAGTCCCTGGCTCATCTCTTAAATTTTGTTCATGCCCTTTATTTGGAGCTTGAAAATAAATTGTTCCATTCGCAATAAAATAAATTATCAATGATTTTCCTGTGTTTTTTAATTAATTTATTTACTTACTTACTTATTTATTTATATTTTTTGGTCTTTTTGAGACAGGGTCTCCCTGTAGCCCCAGCTGTCCTGGAACTCCCTCTGTAGACCAGGCTGACCTTGAACTCACAAAGATCCGCCTGCCTCTGCCTCCCGAGTGCTAAGATTAAAGGCATGTGCCACGACGACTGGCCCTGTGTTTTATTTGCTGTCTTTATTCTGCAGGTATGGGATTTGGGGAATATTTTTACCCAAAAGGCACCAAAAGTCATTTCAGCAGTGTGACAAACAGAATAACAGTTTTAAAAAACATTGAGTGCATATATAAAAAATGGAGACACACACATGTACACATAGATATTCTCATATCAGCATTATTTTACTTCTCTGTGGTACACAATTAGTAAAATCACTTTCTCTGGAAATGAGATTCTTTCCCATTTTTTCTGTTAGTGGTAATTACAAGATAACTTGAATAGAAGGATTTCTTCTTATTCCTGTAGAATATTGTTTCTAATAAGCCTGTGTAGAGTGCAGACTGAATTCCAGAAGTCACACTCAATTCAAAAACCATTTCCTAAGGAAAGATGACTATTTCTCACTGGTAACAAGAGTTTTGACTATAGAACATGTTCTCAGAACTGTTTATCAAGATCTATGCTGACCTCCTATGGCACCAAATAACTAAGGTCAGGCTTATAAAAAGAAATTCCTCCTCCAAAAACACATAGCATTGCTCCAGAAGAGACAAAGTAATCGAAATTATTAAATAATAAACAATCGTAATTCAGTGAAAATTTATTTTTATTGCCCTTCTGCAAATCACATGAATATCTTCAACAGGCCAAAGTCAAAGTAAAATAATGATTTTCTAACAGCCTTAAAAAGCACTTTGCACTTTTCTTTCTACTAGGAACATCTTCCAAGGAGAGAATACAGATAATGAAGTCACAAAGACTCTAACCTGATGGACAGCTATCAAGTGATCCTATGCACTTGTTTGAATGATTGTAATGACAAATTCTATGTTAATCACCTTGATGCTGGGGCCTTGAGAATAACTCAAGTCGATCTCAAGTCTGTTATTTTTGCTTGTTACAATTGCCCAGGTTTCTATTATGAATTTCCTGGTGCAAATAAGCAAATTATCCTTCTATCTATCATATATAAATATATATATATATATATGATATAGATATATATATAATATATTTATTTGCAAAATCTAACAAAATTTGAAACGCAGCATCTCTTGACAATTAACTTTAAGCTAATATATGATATCTATATATGTGTATGAGTGTATGTGTACATTCTGTTGACGATTATAGGATATTGATTCCCGTGATAAGTGAGACAGTATCTAAAATTAGAAATTACATAATATAAAAGAGGACTTTCCAAGTTATATCAGTTTTCCTTTCCCCTTTTTTTGGCAAGTTTATACTTCATGCTAGACAGTATATGCATCCTTATAGCTCTTAAAGCCAATCATAGAGTCTGACAACAAACAAAAAAGTATATATTTAATACATGTTTTTAAGATGCGTGTCTTATAAGGGGGAGAGAAATAATAATAGACGTAGTTATTGGTGAAATTAGAATTAGAGTTGGAATTTCTCTTATGTAGGATCTCAAATAGTATAAACTCTGATCCTAGACATGGAAGTTAGTTTAAGACTAAATTATTGGATACTCTGATGTTAGATGCAGCATTTCCTCAAGGTGATCCAAGTCAGGGTCCACTTACCATGGTTATTTCCTATTATTAGTATCAATTTTCTATGAGGAGGTAACTTACAATACCAAATAAAAATGAAAGGACCAAAAAGAAACAAAAATTATTAATATATACTATTGAAAAAATTTATTTAACATTTAATGATGTAGAAAGTTTTCAGAATATATTTAATGAAAAATTACAAAATGACACAGTACTACCTTATAACTAGATAAGTATAGAAAAATTCTGTGGAAGGATATGGCAGAATTTAATAGTTACATAATTTAGAGAGAAATTATGAACTTATACTTTTTATTTTATGTTGAGTTTTTACTTTATTACATTATAATAAATTATATTATAAAATAAATATCAGCTGTTAACAGTAAAACCCAACAAAAATTTAGACAAAATCTAAAGCATTGCTATAAGACAGTGAGATAAACACAGATTTTAAGTGATAACTTTGGGCTAACAGTTTTATCTCATCAACTTTGTTCTATTGTATTGTACTATTTAACTTCAATTTACTTTCATTTTAATATCAATAACATATAACATTTATGTGTGCAAAATTTTATAAACTGAATATAAGTTTATATTCTTAATTTGGGGGCTATCACTATTTCTTGGGGATTTATAAGATATTCTAATTAGTAAAGCTGAACATTAATAATGACAACATGGAAAAACAGTTTAATGCAAATGCTACATTACATCCATGTCTTATAAGGTTTCCCAAAGGAAACCCTTACATTATTGGAAGATATTTGCACTTATCCTATAGATAATGAGAAGCCACTGAAATAGTCAAGGTAGAAGGTATGTATTAGACAATTTCTCAATGTGGAATTAGAAGGAAAATAAAAGCTAAGAAAGAAAAACAGGAACTATGATTTCAGATATAATGGGTTATATAGAGATAAAGAAAGAAGAATATACATAAATACATTTGGATCCATTTGACAGACAGAAAATAAAAAAGTAAAATTTGAAAAAAAAATGAAACCCTAAATATTTTCCTTCACATACTGGGGAGAATGAAAAGCGATTATTATCAGCAATCAGAAAAGTGTTGTCTTTTGTGCTCAGAAATAAAAGATTCCCTATAGCTAATGTTGAACATTCTATTATTTGGTACATCAGATATGTAAAATTATTACTTTTTATTTAACTAAATTGAAGCATGTAATTCAATTATAAAATTGAAGTAGGGAGTGGTAGAGGAAATTAAATATTCATTAGGAAGCATTTCCCATCAACCACTTGTTCATGCTTAGATCAAACAGATCTAATAATTTCTTGTTAAATTCATCACTTTTCATTAGAAGAGTAATTGTAGTTGGTAAAAGGTAATGGTTACAGTATGTTACACAATTAACACAGTGTGAAATGAACTAAGATGTTCTCTAGAGATGATTTTCTGAGAAGACTAGAAACTAAACTTAGGGTACATAGATGTAAGATTTTTCTCAATAATTTACCATTTTGTTAAATAAAATAAGGGCTCATATTTCAGTTGAAAATAGAAAATTATAAGTAGAAAACAAGGTATAAATTATAAAAGTCTATTGTATTTCAACCCATGCTTAAAACCAGAGGAAAGAAAGTTGTGTTGATAGCGTTCCTCCACTCTGGAAGATGCAGCTTTTCACCAGATAATCAAATATGAGAAAAAGCATTTCTGTCCCTTAGAAATATTCCGAAGACTGGGCATGTACTGCATCTGTGGACCAGTTTTGTTTTGTTTTGTTTTGTTTCAGTCTTTTGGGGGCAGAGTCTCCCTGTAGCCCCAGCTGGAGTGGAACTCATTATGTAGACCAGGCTGGCCTTGAACTTTAATCTCAAATGCTGGGATTAAAGATGTTTACCACCACACCAAGCTAGACCAATTTGTTTATAAATATGTAAGTGATGAACCTTTCCAACAGTAATCAAGAGATATCTCTTAATTTTTTTTTTATTTTTATTTATTTTCTATGTGTATGAATGTACTGTCTGCATGTAGGTTTGTGCACCCGTGTCATGCAATGCCGCAGAGGTCAGAAGAGGTTGTCGGATTCCCCTGGAACTGGAGTTCTCCTGGAATTGGAGTTACAGACGGTTCTCGGCCGCCACGTGGTTGGTGGGGATAGAACCTGGGTCCTCTGCAAGAGCAGTCAGTGCTCTCAACCGCGAGGCCATCTCTCCAGCCCAATATCTCTTAATTTTTATGAGTATTTCAAAAGATTATCTCAAAAAAAAGACACTGTACACATACCTATACTCCCACCACTCCAACGGGTGAAGCAGAAAAAGCACTGCAGTTTCAAAGCTGGGCTAAACAGTTCAAGGGCAGCCTAGACTGTAGAGTGAAACATAATTTCAAAAATGAATAAAATAACAATATATTTGGCTAAATAAGAGTCTGCTTTTAAATTTACCAGATCTGTACCAATATTGCAAAATAATCACTAAGTCATTCCTAATTTGGAGATATTTACAAATGATATACTTTAAACTCGCTTCTACTGATCATTTTGAACATATAGAAGTGATGCATTTTTATGTTGATCTTTTTTCCTGTGAACTTGTTAACTTTGATCAGTTCTAAGAAACTACTTTGGATTTTTTATATATATTATAATATACTTCTTGATGGATTTATTTTATTTTAATTTTATGTATTTGTTTTGCCTGCATGTATGTATATTTACAATTTGTGTACAGTGCCTCTAGTATCCAGAAGAGGGTTTGAGAAATCCTGGAACTTATATTGCAGAGGTTATGAGCCACCATTTACTCCTGATTTCTGAGCCATCTCTTCAGCTTCTTCTGATCCCATTTTAATGTTTGGCTACTGACAACTTTTAAGCTCCACTCTTTATTCCTTCATGCTTTGCCCCAAATCTACATAAATTGTCACAAAATCCTAGGATCCCTCTTCTTGGTCAAATACAACAGGGACTCTCAAACCACCTTACTCATGAATCACTCTGAAAAACTCAACTTCATCTATTTTCCCTGTTCTCTCTTTTCTTTTAAAGTTTTATTTTATTTTAATGATGTGTATATATGTAAGAATATATGCACATGAATGTGGATCCTTTTGTAAACCAGAAGAGTTTGTTGCATCCCCTGGACTGGAGTTACAGGAAGTTGTGAGACCCCAGACATGGATGCTGGAAACTGAACCCTGGCCTCTGCAAGAGTAACAAAAGGTCTTAACCACTGGCTATCTCGCCAGCCTCAGTTTTGCCTGTTTTCTTTATAGACTGCTGTCTATACAAAACCTGATTGTTTGAGCAGTAAGTCTTCAGATCCCCAGGGACATGTATAATGCCATCTGTATCAATATCCAAATCAAGTTGAGGGTGAGAGAATTATTCAGTATCTTAAAATCATCCTGCCTCTTGGTAAACATATACTTCACTTGTCTATTTTACTTTTTCATTTTTGCCTTACTGTACCAATGTAGTCATCTATATATTATATATCACGGTGCAGTGCAGTGAAGACACTTGATATCCTTGCCTTGGCTCCAAATTTAAGAGAATACTTTAACACAAAGCATTAGACTCTTACCTTTAAGTATGATGACAACTATAAGTTTTAATAAATAGTTTTTATCCAAGTAAGAATGCTGTCTTGGCACCAGAGAGATGGTTCAGTGGGTAAAGTGCCTGTTGCACAAATATGAGGAATGAGTTTGGATCTCCAGCACAGACATTGATGATGCTAAGCAAGCATACAACTTGTCTGTAACCCCAGCATTCATGAGTGAGGACAGGGGATCCTGTGACAAGCTGGCTATCTAGACTAGCCAAGTTGGCATGGTCTGGGTTCAAATAACAGTCTCAGCCTCAATATATACCATGAAGGAAAACACTAGATGTCAACATCTGGCCTACACACACACACACACACACACATTCAAACATGTACACATGCATGAACCCACATCACACACACACACACACACACACACACACACACACCTACCCATGCAAAAAAGTAGGGTGTTCCCTTCCATTTATAATTTAAGGACATTTTTATTAATTGATGTGTTGTCTAAAGCTTCTGACATCAGCAATATGGAAAGAGCATTCCTAAAAATGTATCTTCCCACAGACATATCAAACAAACATTTATTTACCCTTCATTTCCCTCAGAAAAAAATCATGTTCAGTGGAGAGTGCAGATTCTTCATGGCATATGCCAAAACTTCACAAGTACAACCCACAGAATCAGTAAACCATTGAAGCTGGCAATCTACCAAGAAGTGGCTTATCAACACAAGTAGTTACTACCTAGAGAGAGCAACCTTACTGCTACATGCCACATCTTTAAAAGTTCCATAATATCTTCCTGGATGAATACATTTTTTAGTAATTTTTCATGGAAAAATTAGTGCTGTATAAAGCCATAAAAATCTGGAGACTATTATTCAACAAGAAATAAGTAAAAATAAAATTAGAGGGAAAAATAAAATGAAAACTAAGTAATTATATCAATTACAATTAAATTGATTCTGTTATACCTAGACAACAGAGTCACTTTGTAGAATTTAGTAACTCTGTAACTCTCCTATTTCCTGCTCTGATTTGCTGCAGAGATCTGAAGAGGATACAGACTTACAGTACAGTGCCTGGAATGCATTCAGGCACCTCAAGCAGAAAGGGTGAATTCTTGATTGTAGTGCTCCAGGGATCTTCAGAAATGTTATTTGCAATACTCACAAAGGCTTAAATACAAAGAGAAAACATTGAATTTTGTTTTGTTTTGTTTTTCACATTGGAGCAGCGTTAGTGCTTGTGGTCAGTCAGAAAAATCACTTGTGTATATTTTGGTGTATGTTCAAAACCACTTTCTTCTGTCAAACTATTTCACTGAAAATAGCCAAGCATACACTTTGTGTACTATTGCTCTTGTACCATCTCTGCAGCTCAATTTAGCTATGATCTTTCTTTTCAATATTTACTGGGTTTTTTTTTCCCATCAAAGTGCTACTGTCAAGGAGAAAAGGCTGGATAGGTGTCAAATTTAACCTACTATCCTTATTTTAGAATTAGAACAATGCCATTTTAAGAGATGAGATGGTATTTAAGGATGTTTAGAGGCTTGAGGTTAAATTCAAGTTGAGACAAAGCCAAGAACCTGCTTGTTCAGGTACTTACCTTAAGGGAGAGATTTCCAGGGCATATGGAGCTTTAAATGTTCAGACTGGGAGCCGGGATGTGGTACAGTAATGATGTAATTTACTATATAAGAAATTATAACCATAGGCACTTGTTTATACTAGTAAGTTACTTAAAACATGTTGGCTGGAAATAAGAAATTTTGGCTTTCATGTAATATATGTCTATGTGAATTAATTACATGTAAATAGGTGTTCTTATATTACTAACTTAACTTGTTTGCAAGGTCATAGATAACCTATCCTGAGCCTGACACATCCTATCCTCTATGATATTGACTTGCCTACTACTCCAGGTTCATTTCTTAACATTTATTCCTTCCTTAAAGCTATTGTCAGTGCTATAGTTTAGTCTTTGGTTGTTGTGTCTCCCTTAAGATCTCTTTCTCCTGCCTGCTTGAGTCCAATGATCACCTTACTTTTGTTGAGTATGTTTCAATATTCAGATAACATTTTATCATTTCAGTAAACCTGTCTTTAGTCTTTAATTAGTCAATGGTCCTTGGTAGAATAAATTTGTTTTTGACTTGCCACTGAGCAACTATCCCTTGTATTGCATAGGAATGCCCTCTGACTGGCACACTATTGGACAAATGCCTTCTTCCAAAGCTTGGTTGCACCTGCTTGCCTAGGCCCATCACAGACTTTACTGTTGATGCTCTCCACAGGAAAGGTGGGGCATGGAGAGTCAGCCACACTGCCCAACCAATCAATAGGCCCTAGTTGCACAGGGTGGAGAGACCAAGGGGATACAAGTGGAGGAAGCCTTACAGAGGGTCGCTTCTGTACCACATTGCTGGGAAGTCATGAACGATGCCTTGGTGGAGACTTTTCCAGTGCAGCCTTAGGAAGGGAGCACTCACACTTATAATTAACTCCTCACTCACTGCTCTAATAGTAAACCCAGTGCAGGACCATCCATGGTACAATATCGTCCTACCATACAAGATGTGCCCAATGGGGAAACAGTGGCATGATTGTCAGCTGTTTTCTTACTAAACTGAAGGACTGCTCCACAGGAGAGAATTCATGTCTGATATTGTAAACCCGGTCGAAAGTCCATGGCTGAAAACATCTTAAACCCTGTTGGGGTGGAGGAACCTACTACTGTTATTTTGCTAAATGGACAGGGTATCATGTTTCTACCCATAGGTCAAACTGCTCAACTTTGGTCACAGAAGCTTATTTTTACAATGGGGTTAAGTTAATGCAGAGACACATAATTGGCCAAAGTGCTGAGAATAAGTGCTTGTGAGTGCTTAGCCCAAAAGTGGACATCTTTATCAACTCACCCATCAAAAAGAAGGAAAAGAAGGCAGAAAGAAAGAGCAAGAGGAAGAGAAGTGATGTGACACAACAGGATTACTGCACTCATGGATTCACAGTAGCTAGGGTTACCCGCAGAATACCTGCATGATAGGAAGCCAGATAGTTGGATTTTAATTTTCAATACAATGAGCTTTTGTTGAGGCCTCTTTTATTTTTAAAATATTTTATTTCTTATTTTTATTTTTTATGTGTATGAGTATATTGCCTGCATATCTGTAAGTGCATCTGTATCCTGTTGTGTGTGTGGATGTCAGAAGAGGGCATTGGATGCCTGGAACTGGAGGTAAGGGCAGGATGTTAGCTGCCATGTGGGTGCTGGGAACCAAACCTGAGTTCTCTGCAAGAGCAGCCAGTGCTCTTAGCCAGTAGCCATCTCTACAGCCCCAGGGCCACTTATATTTAAAGATATTACTGAAAGATGTTTGCTAATTTCTGTTTATATGTGTATGTGGCTGTGTAGGTGAGCCATAAAACTAGACAGAGATCATGAAAAGGGAAGTATCACTCTTAAGGCAAGAAGGGGTAATGGAGTTCACATGTCAATAATGCAGAAAGGAAGATTTTGGTGGAAGGAAACTGGCGAGGATGGTGTGGGGAGAGATGACTGGGGTAAGAAGAGGAAGAACATGAATAAGTGCAAATCATAGTGACATGTGTGTGTGAGAAGGCCATACTGAACCACACTACTGTGTGCTAGATTAAAATCAATAAAATATTGAGTCTTTTAAGGGTTCTCCACACTCATAGTGGCTGTAAGAATTTATATTCCCACCAGCAGTGGATGAGTGTTCTCCTTTCCCCACAACCTCTCCAGCATTTGGTGTCTTTTGTTTTCTTGATCTTGGCTACTCTTATTGGACTGAGATGATACCTTAGAGTGGTTTTCATTTGCATTTCCTTCATTACTAACAATGTTGAACACTTTTTAAGATGCTTCTCATCCCTCTTTACTTCCTCACTGGTGAAGTCTCTGTTCAGTTCTTTACAACATCTTTTGAGTAGGTCATTTGTTTTCTTCTTTATTTGTTAAGTAGTCTATATATTTTGGATGATAATGCTCTTTCATATGTATCACTGGTGATTTCCTCCCACTCTGTGGGTTTTCTCTTCGCTTCCTTGATTCTTTCTTTCACTATACAGAAGCTTTTCAGTTTGAAGAGATCCCACTTGTTAGCTGTTGACCTTATTTCCTGTGGGGCTGCTGTCTGATATAGAAATTATTTTCTACCCCTATGTCTTGTAGGTTGTTGCCAACTTTTTTCTTCTATCACTTTCAAGGTTTCAGATTTCAAGTTGAGATCTTTGATCAACTTGGAGTTTATTTTTGTTACAGGGTGAGAGGTAGGGGTTTAATTTTGTTCTTCTACAAATGGTGATCCAGTTTTGTCAACACCATTTGCTGAAGATGCTATCTTTCCTCCATTGAGCTTTTTTGGCCCCTTTGTTGAATATGAAATGGCTGAAGTTATATAAACTCAAGTTTGGATCTTCTATTTTGTTCCATTGGTCAAGTCTGTTTTTGTGCCAGTACCAGGCTGTCTTTGTGACTATAGCCCTGTAATATAGCTTGAGGTCTAGTAAAGTAATCCCCCCTGTGTTGCCTTTTTTGCTCAGGTTTTTTTGTTTTTCCATATGAATTTAAGGACTATTTTTTCCAAGTCTGTGAAGAAGCTCATGGGGATTTTGAATGGGATTGCATTGAAGATGCATGCACATCTATGTTTTTTGCAGCTCTCTTCACAATAGCAAAGAGCTGGAACCAACCCAAATGCCCCTCAGCTGATGACTGGATAACAAAAATATGCTACATCTACACAATGGAATTCTATGCAGCAGTAAAGAAAGATGACATCATGAAATTTGCAGGTAAATGGATGGAATGTGAAGCCATCAAGCTAAGTGAAGTAACACAGTTCCAGAAAAAAAAATGTGAATGGTTTCCCTCATTTGTGGATGCTAACACCAAATCACCAGTTGGCAGGCAAGCTGAGCAACTTTATTATTATATTTCTTTATATCTGAAAGCAACTATGTTGTAATGTGAATCTCTTAACGGGCTCTAGAATTGACCTACCACTTATATTCAGACATTATAATTACCATATATGGGTGGAAGATATGCATCCATATTCTAGAGTAATATAAAATTAAAGGGAAAAATTTGAACCCCCAAACATATTTGGAATTAACAGTTTATTCTTGGAGGTCATAATTTTGGTACATATGTGTTTTTTTATGTAGGCATAATTTGGAGTAATACAAAAGGGAGGGAACAACAACAACATAAGGACTTGGTCAAAGAACTGACTGATACAGTTAACTTCTGCCCCAAACAACAAGCCTCTGCAGAAAAAATCCTTAGAAAGACTGAGAGAAATTTCTGTAGGGCAGAATGCATGAACTGTGGTAGGGTGGGGGAGAGGGAGAGGGGAATGTATCCAAATTGGACTGGAAAATGATGTATGACATACACAAAATATGTCAATGAAAAAGAACATAAAAATAACCATAAAATCAATAAAATATAATCAAGAGAAAAACTCCATATCTTAATAGCATAGTGATAATATCAGTATTGCATTATGTAAGTAATGATTTTAATTAGAGAATGAAGAAAATTAACCTCTAATATATGTTAATTTTTTCTACATCATTTATAGTTTCTTCAGATATAAGAATTATATTCATGATTCAAATGCACAAATAAATGTGATATAGATAGATAGATAGATAGATAGATAGATAGATAGATAAATAGATAGATAATACTGTTCAATACCATCCCAACTTGTAATACTACCATAAGCATGATGCTACATTTAGGGTTTCAATATAATTAATGTTTTTCTGAAAAATACCTATCAGTTGGTGTGTGCTATTTAATTGATATGAATGAATGACTTCTGATTTAGATTCCACAGGATATCTTCCTATTCCATCTTAAACACTGTGTTACTTCTTTAAAGTTTGCCTCATTTTCTTACGAATTGGTTGATTTTATTATTTGATTGTTGGGTTTTTTGTTTGCTTGTTTGTTGTGTTTTTGGTTTGGTTTGGTTTGGTTTGGTTTAAGACAGAGTCTCCCCATAGCCCCAGGCTGCATGAAAAGCATAATGTGGACCAAACTGCTGAAAGTAAACACATGCACCACCATACTCAGCTATACACTAAATCTTAATCTATTATTAAATTTTATCAGAGATCCTCCCATTAAAAAGTTACCTATTCATGCCAGGTGCGGTGGTGCATGCCTTTAATCCTAGCACTTGGGAGGCAGAGGCAGGTGGATCTTTTTGAGTTCAAGGCCAGCCTGGTCTACAGAGTGAGTTCCAGGACAGCTGGGGCTACAGGGAGACCCTGTCTCAAAAAGACAAAAGAAAAAATTTACCTATTCATGAACAGAGGAGATGGCTTAGTGGATAAAGTGTGTGCTCTTCAGTCATGAGGGCCAAAATTCAGATCCCCAGAACCCTTGTCAAAAGCTCTGCATAAGGCACATCTGTAATATTTTCCTGGGAGGCAAAAACAAGAAAATCCCTGGGTCTCATGGGCCATCCAGTGCAGCCAATCCAGACTCAGGAAGAGATGCTGTCTCAAAAAATAAGGTGGGTAGCAACAGAGGTAAACACCAGGCATATGCTAATCCCTTGTATTTGGATCCTGAGCATCCTTGTAAAAAAGTCAGAATAGGAATAGCAGGGTTTTTCCCCACATGCTCATGCATACAGGGGCATGCTACCCACCCACCCCACACACATATCCCCTCACACACACCACATAGGACACACACACACATTTACTGGTGTGGGTATGTTATATTGTTTGGCTATTGTTTTGGTTATCTCTTAATAATCCTAATTTATAGAAGAAAAAGTGCTTGATTTGGCTGCTTTTGAACAAAGTGAGAAAAGTCATCAAAACCCATTCAGGAAAGCAGGAATAGATAGAGACTGACTAAAAGCATGGGGCTTTCCAAGTGTTTCCTCATAGCATGTCCCGTCTAACACCAGATGGATGGACCTGGACAGCATAGCAGATGAAGGGGGAATTCCCCAGCGGAGGAACTGTCCCCTCTCACATTGCCAGGTGTACAGAAGACAGAAGAGATCAGAGCTTGTTAATAGGATAAGCAAAAAAAAATTAGGATTTGCAAATGAAACAGGTGAAAATGTAACTGGTGATAATTGAAAGCTAATTATCATCAGCCAGCAATTGGCACACAGGTGTTCTGAGTCACCTAAAAGGCAAGGGAGGGAGATTGTGAAGGTACTTACTCTTGGCTCAGAAGAGATAAATGAGTTTCCTGACTGAGGGTTCAGCATAGGAAAATCAGCTTGTTTATTTTCGCTGTGTTTGGACCTGCCTAGTATTTAACCAGGATAGAGGGAGGGGTGAAATACAAAGCTTTTATGGATTGTATGTCAAAGACATCTTAAATTTTCTAAATTGGCTCCTTGCAAGTAAGTAAAACAGAAGTACAGTAACCACCAAAGCCACATCTGTTGGACAAAAGCCATCCTGGGACTGTACTGACTTTACTCTTCAAGCAGGCTAAGCTCCAAAGACACCAGCAAAAGGAAAAGAGTTTGGTGGAGCGTTATATCTATTGCTACATATTATATAATCTTGTAATGTCATTTTCTTTATATGCCAGTGTTTAGATCATTTGGGGGGAATTTTTTTTCCATGTTTGAAACAAAGACATATTTCTTCTTTTATTTTTACATGAATTTTCCATGACTTTGCTAATTCTATGCTATAGTAATCTCCAAATCATTTGACAAACGTTATATTCAAATACAGCATTATACAGAAAGCAAACCCCAAGTCCACTACTCAGTGCTTGAACATAGCAAGCACCTCTCCCCAGCCAGGAGACAAAGGCTAAGGAATTCAGATGTCCTTCCTCAACAGCAAGCAGCATCCTGACTCTAGTTGAGAGGTTTATCTTACCACGTTTTGAACTTTATATAATGGGAATAGAACAGTTTGTGTATTTTTGTAAGTTTTTGCAATCTCTTTTCAAATTTTTCAAAAATTATTCTTAAAAAATTTCATATATGTATATAATGCATTCATTACTCTCATCTCCTGTTAAGTTTGTTTCAGCAGGATCCCAAAAGGGAAACACCAGGCCTAGGCACTCTGGGGCAATTTTTCTTCAGGGAGAGCCAGCACTGGGCTCTAAGACAGAAAAGAGCAGCCAGCACCAAAATGGCATCCCGCCAGGCCTTTTAAGGAGTCTTAGGCAGGAAGCAGGTAAAGAGAAGTGAGCTCACTGATTGACAGTTTCTTGAGGGAGTGTAAAATCCTTGTCTGCTATGGGATTGCAGGCCATAAATTCCAGATGATGGGGAGAACCAGGCCTAACAGTGCAGATTTTTGTTTACAATCGAGAAAAGGTGTCATATTTTTTATTTAACTTCTTCCTGCTGATAGGGGGCATAGTCAGGCAAAAGGGGGGGTTTCAGTCAAGATCTGGTCTCTGTCTCAGCCATTCTTGGTGACCAGTGTTTGGTCTAGATCAGTAGCAGCCAGTTGTTGGTGTGCAGTCTCTCTCTCTACAACTAAAAGAATTTGGTTAAATCTTGTATTAGTGAGCTGTTGGAGCTGGTCTTGGAAATGCTTTAAGAGGCATAGTGCCACAGGACATAGAATTCCTAGTACCAACAGGGGGTCTAGTAAGGGCATTAGAGATGAGAGGATCCCTGCCCAGGGCCCCCAATTAGAGGCAGTGAGGGCAGGATCTCCAAAACCTCCCTGCACAGGAAGACTGGGGAATCACAGTTATAAGACATTTTGAGACGTGCCCCCATACTCTCCTACTTGACCTTCAAGGCAAGGGGAAAAAATATTGACCCTTTAAATCCCTCTGACCAAATCAGATTAGAGCTTTTAAGTATTGTTATTAAAACTTCAAGAGCATCAGTTGTATTAATTTGGTATTTTTAATTACTATATTAGGCATGTGTTTTAGTTATTTTAAGGGTCATGACAAAACACTCTGACCAATACTGACTTTGGGAAGAAAGAATTTGTTTTACATTTCCCAAGTCATAGTTCATTACTTAGGGAGCCCAAGGTAGGAACTCAGGTCAAGAATCTAGACGTAGGAGCAGTAGCATAGGATAGGAAAGAACAATGCTTATTTGCTTGTTTCACTGGCCTATGTTCAGCCTATTTTCTTTTTTTTTTTAATGGTCAAAAATTTATTTTTATCATTTATTTATTTTTTAATAGTAATCATTTATTTATTTATTTTTATTGATGCTTTGTATATTTCATACATCATTTTCCAATTCATATCAGGCCTATATCCCCTTCCCTTCCCCCCACCCCACCCCTACCCATCCCAGATCATGCATTCTGCCATAACTTTTCTGCATCTTTCTCTGTTTTTTTTTGTTTTGCTTTCATTTTTTTTAACAATAAGTGATAATCTGTGAGTACAAGCATCCTCCATGTAAAACCAATTTGCGAGCAGTTGTGTCCAAACCCACACAGCTCATGGGTCCCACCATCCAGCAGGGGGGGGGCTTGTATGTTCAATCAAGTTGATCAAATGAGTGTCCAGTCTATATTGTTGTAGTTTCACCATTCACCCCAATCACAGCCCTTACATTCTACCACACCCCCTCCTCCACAGATTGTTCCCTAGGCTTAGAAAAGGGGCACAGGTGGATGAGAAGCAAACAGTTCTACTTTCTCTGGAGTGTGTCTTGGTCTCTAGTTCGTTCTGGCTTTTTTCTTTCATGGGCTGCCAGCTTGTTCAGGCATAACCTTTCAATCCTACTAATGAAGCACATGCAATTAAATATATAGGTATTAAACAGGTAATATAAGCCTTTCGATCCTATCTAATGAAGCATACGCAATTAGATAATAGGTATTTAAACAATACTAATTGTTATGGTAGGTTACTTTGGTATAGACACATATGTTTGGATGGTATGTTAATCCTATGAATTACATTTTCTTCTATTAAGCTGACAGGGTCCTCATTGTGGCTTATAACTCTTCCTAACATTAGAGATGTAAAGGTTGTGGCATCAACCATGGGTTATTCCCCCAAGGAGGAGCGTATAGCCAATTAGGTTTGGGATATGACAGCATATGGCTGCCACTGCTGCACAGTATTTCCAAGCAGATGAGGTGTAGCTGGTGCTGACGGGGAGGATCTGCTGACTCAAGGAGACCTATATTTGCTTTATTGGTTTAGTGGCTTTGGTAACACTCTCTGGCATTCCAGAGACCCATGTCTTACTTGCAAGTGCGGTCTCCATAAAACTTTCCCATGTTTATATCAGGTCTTCAACCGCAGGGCCTTATCACCTCTCTTCCTGCAGATATCCCAGTTTTGGAGGCAAGGAGCCTTTACCTTTGGGGGACTTGGCTCCCTGGCCAACATCTCCTTAGAATAATCCATTGTTAATGTCAGGAGATCTCCCTGTATTAATATATTTTGCTTTAAGTGCTAGCTTAAGAGACTTTAGCATTATATTTGGTTCTGAATAGAGATAATCCTTTTCACAGTTTCTCTGTCCATTAGTCAGATTAAAGAAGGCAGTTTTACCGATTTTACAAAGAGAATACCTCTATAAAGCTGGCTCCAACTACAGTTGGAGGAACGACCTCATGCATCATCATATTTCTCCTTATTATCTATGGGGGGGAGTTAAGAAAGTCTCTTGTATTGAAAACCTTGGGCAGCCTAGAATTAAGCTTCATTAGGATTCATTAAAAATAGTGTGTTATAGTAGGATCCACAGAGGGGCCTGATTTCTGCAGCAATATGAGGCATTTCTTCCCTTCATGCCCGAGGAGTCAATCCTTCTGCTGGGACTTTCTGTACATCCTTACTCACTGCTAGCTGCATTTTCTTTCTCAGCCATTAAGTTGGTGATACTCTGGCTATTGGAACATACAAATCCTTCCCTGTAGTTAGTTTAAGATTTGGGTTGCAAGTGTTTTTTGACAAAAAGTTTTCGTATCTATCTATTCCCCTTTTTTATTTTATGTTTTTTTTTTGACCCATGAGTCTCAAAAAAGCAGTTGTAATATAATACCCATAGGGTGGAAACAAGGCACAGATTTCATCAAGTTCACCCATGCGTTTGTGGGTTACTGTATGGATTAACTTGGGAAACAAACTTTATTTTTAAAATATTTAAAAAAAAAAAAAAAAAAAGAGATTGCTACCAGGTGATACTATATGACAGCAAAATTATAGAGAACATTTGTTTATACCAATCCCAAAGTAATTGTTATACAGATTTTAGTTAAAGCTAATGTGGACAACAGCAATTTATATCACCAATTAACTCAGATGCATTACCGTTTTTATCAGCCTTCAAACCAATGTTGTCCAATATGCACATATTTACTTTTACTAAGTCCTAAAACACCATGTATCCTGTAGACAGAGTCTGGGCAAAACTGGATACTTGTTGAACTCACATCAATTAAACATGCACCAATCGAATATACACCCGTGTCCCTCTCCCTCCCCTCCCACCCCTCCCAAGTCACCATTTAATTCAGCCTTCTGATGCAATCTTTCTGTTGTTGTTCTTTTAATATGCATCCCTCTCCAAAATAAATATTTATAACTGGGTTATTGGTACTAGCATCCACATATGAGAGATACCATTTGTCGTTTGTTTTTCTGGGACTGTGTTACTTTACTTAACATGATGTCTTCTAGCTCCATCCATTTACCTGCAAAGTTCATGATGTTGTCTTTCTTTACCACTGCATAGAATTCCACTGTGCACATGTACCACATTTTCTCTATCCACTGGTCAGTTGAGGGGCATTTGGGTTGGTTCTAGTTTTTTGCTATTGTGAACAGAGTGGCAATAAATATAGCTGTGCATGTATCTCTGCAATAAGATGAGTCTTGTGGGTATATACCCAGGAGTGGTATGACTGGGTCAAATGGCAGGATCATTTTGAGTCTTCTAAGGGTTCTCCACACTGTTTTCCATAGTGGCTGCACAAGTTTATATTCCCACCAGCAATGGATGAGTGTTCCCCTTTCCCCCACACCTTCTCCAGCACTTGGCATCATTTGTTTTCTTGATCCTAGCCAGTCTTACTGGAGTAAGATGGTATCTTAAGGTGGTTTTAATTTGCATTTCCTTAAATATTAATGATGTTGAACACTTCTTAAGGTGTTTCTCAGCCATCTTTAATTCCTCCTCTGTGAAGTCTCTGTTCATATCTTTGCTCCATCTTCTGAGTGATTCATCAGCCTATTTTCCAATATGATACAGAAAGAGCTGCCCAGGTTTAGTATTGCCCACAGTGTGCTGTGTCATCCAACATCATTTAACAATCAAGAAAACAGCCCATATACTTGTCCACAGGCCAGTCAAATGGAGACGCTTTTTCAACTGAGGTTTCCTCAATCCAGGTGTGTCAGGTTGACACTAAAGCTATCCAGTACAGTGTATATTTTGCTCTTTAGGTTTAAGTCTATAAAGGTCTATTTAGGTACTATAAGTAGGATGGGCCTAAGTAGACAGAGCCTGAGAAAGATGCTTAAAATAATAAAGAAAGAAGCTTAAAATAATACCTTCTAGATCTATTTCAAATGAAGTCTTCTTTTACTCTAAACAGACATAGTTTGATTTCCCTGTCCCCCAGACTCAGAGTTGTAGATTTGAGAAGGAAGGGAAGGGGTCATATTAACATAACTATAGACAATAGATTGACTTAAATCAAGCTCACTGAAACTGTTTTCATTTGGACTGTCTTGTATGGTTCCAGGAGGTAAAACCTAGTTTTCCTTGAGTCAAACTATTTTGTTATGTGCAAGATAAAATATCAAAAATAACATATGAAAAATATAACAGAAATATAATAACCCAATACTTATAAGTGTCAATTTCATCTCAGACTGTAACTAGTTGTGCAGTACAAACCAGAGGAATGAGCTTCAAATTTTGGTTCTAAGAGTAATTTTTATAATAACACTATATCTCTATGATTAAATAAATAACAATTATCTCAAGTAAAACAGTCAAAAGTATAACATTTAAAGTTTTTACAGTTTACACAGTACCAAGACTCTCTAGGTATGGTAAAACTGAAATCAGAATACCTTTAGATGAAACAAGCAAAGGAAATACATTAAAACAATTGCTTTGGAGACTAAACTCAATCTGACAGGTAGTAAACAAAACTCTCCAATAACCAGCATAGATAATGTTTTGTATGAACAAGTAGTACTTAGGATTTTTGTGGAATAATGGATATATTTTTTAATTTTTTATTTATTATTTTTTATGTGTATGAGTATACTGTCTGCATGTATGTTGGTGCACCTGTGTCATGTAATGCTGCAGAGGTCAGAAGAGGGTGTTGGATTCCCCTAGAACTGGAGTTAAAGACGGTTCTTAGCCACCATGTGGGTGCTGGGAATCGAACCTGGGTCATCTGCAAGAGCAGTCGGTGCTCTTAACCACTGAGCCATCTCTCCAACCCCAATAATGGATATTTAAAGATGTGTTAGACACCCAGGTTTATAAGACCTTTGAATAGATTTTAATTAGGCATGCAGAAATAAAATTTAAACTAATAATTTTGTGCACAAAAATGTGCACAAAAATTTAGTGGCCACAGATTAAAACTGTTTTGAGACAAGTAACAAATGAAGAAAATTAATACAATTATGTGTGATCTCTCTGCAGGGAAATACATTAAATACTAACACATGGAAACCTAAAAACATGACATTACAGGGAGTTTCAAAGGGTTTTAGGAAACATAGTTAAAAACTTTTTGTTTTAGTATGACGATAGGCAGTAGACAGACAGGAAAAACTTGGAGAAGAAAAACTTAGATATGAGGTTTACGATAAGTTTATAGGACAGACAGTGATGTGAGAGTTGAAAGGGAGGAGCTGAAGGCTGGAATCTGATGTGTAGAAAAGCAAGACTCCTTAGGAGACAGAAAACCTGGAACTAAATTTGTAGTATGTGGAAAAACTTAAAACCATTTCTTTAAAGGTGAGTAAGTAGCTGAGTGAAGTGAAGGTTAGAGAGAGAATTTAAATTTTAAACGTAAACAAATTCAAAACCCAAACAGTGACCTTTAAAACCCAGCAAATACGTAGAACAATATAAAAACTTTAAATATCCATATTTAAAATCTAGTAACTATACCATACAAGAAGTTAAAAAGCAAATAATCCCATTTAGAAATAGATCAAAACAATGATAAAATTTTAAACTCCCATAGTGGAGACTTAGCATTACTTCCTTAATCTGGAATAAAAATGCACTGAAATTCTTACAAGGCACTAGAGACTGTGTTGGACTCTTGCTTTTGTGTAATCCCATGAAGAATCTAATATGAAAACCAAAAGAAAAAATATATTGCAAGGGTTTTAGAACACGCAATTAAATGCTTGTAGTCTAAGGAATTCTCAAGTTATCATGTCCCTTTAAGTTCACTACTACCAGTAAGTTCCTGGGCATAACGATTTTGAATTATGCCATGTGGTTGCATTAAGATGTTGGCAAGTTCACACAGGTCACTGCCTCTTTGAAAATGTTACTGTCCAAGATGGCAACCAAGCCATGTCATCGACCAAATTGGATACCATATCACATGGTTGCCTTCCTCTTGGTGAGGTGACCAGCAGTGACGGTGACCAAAGCACAGGGATACCTCATTCCCATGGGATTCACAAATCCTAAGACTAAATGTTTACAGCAACCCTGTTTTACTTGTAGAACAGCACACAAGTAAATTAGACTTGTTATAACAGGAGAAATTACCCTCAAATATGTAGGCACCAAATAGGATAGCAAAGCAAAGCACTGCATGATCTCAAAACAAGGAAGGGAGAGCTTGTCACTCACCATCCATTTCAACTGTGAAAGTGAAGCAATGTCCTCTGTATCTCTTCATTCCTAGATACAAACCTTTCTGGAAAAGGAACTTCTGAAGGCCCCAGAAGTAAATGGGGCTCTATGACAGGCACACACATCCTGGGGCTGTTGCTCTGGAAGCAGATGTTTTTACCAGAGCATGGAATGTTAATCTGCTTCTTCACTGACATTTAAAATGCTTGCTTCCAGTTAGGAAAGCAGCCGCCTTGGGAATCACGTGGTTTAAGCACTGTTTGCTTACTGCCCAACAGACCTGAGATCCAAATGCCAGATGGCTTCGTCAGTTCTCTTCTCCCATGGAGAGAACCCATGGTGGAGAAAAAAACCTAAGATGCTTGAGAAAGACTACGGGGGGGGGGCGGGGGGGGAGCCTTTTAAACCTTTTTTTTTTCTTTAGTTGAGGACCAAGTAGTTTATGGCCCCATAAACTTGGAGGCAAGATAGCAAGAGAGATAAGACCTTGCCTGTTTAGCAGCCAAATTCCGACCATCTGTAGGAAATTTTGTATGCCCACCAAATAAGTTATTAAAATTTGGGGAGCCCCTGTTATTAAACATACTACCCCAAACTCAGCAATTTGGAACCCCTAGTGGGTGGTTGTTGGGAATGGAGGGAAAAGAGGCCTGGATATGTTGGTATTTGGACCAGTTCTGTGGGGGCACTGACAGAAGTCTTTTTAGGTTTTTTAGAATGTTGGAATCTAGGGTCACCAGCCAGACAATATTAACATCTATTTGATATTGTGGTCAGGTAATAGAATAGAGTCTCTTAAAGCATTTAGAACTAATATCATTAGAAAGGCAGAGTTCTTTTAGAGAGTAGAGGAGACAGTCGAGAGGGTGAGGTTCCCATACTCAGGGGTTAAGAGAGAAATACTGGAGTGTTCCTCTCCAGTCTACAAAGACTCAATGGAGAGGGAGAGAAGGAAAGCCTTTGGAGTCTGTGGAATACCCTATGGAGAGGGAGAAAAGGAAAGCATAGAGCCTCAGCCTCCGTGGTACTTTCTGGAAGTCAGAGGGCATCCCACCCTGAATGCAGGAACACAGAATGGGATCCCAAGTCCACAAGGGTGGTGTCCCATGAAAACAGAGGGGATAACAATCAGCTGCTGTCATGGACCTGCCACCAGTATCGTGGCAGTGGGAAGAGGACAGGGCTAAAGGCCTGGGACCAGCCCAGGCAACTGGTTAATTCTGGGTGGTCAAAAAATATGGAAGGAGGGAGGCTAGAGGCTGGGAAGACAGAAGGGGAAAAAGAGAGAGAGCCAGGAAAGGAATGCAGAGGGACAGAAGTGGAGGAGATATACAGAGGTAAAGACAGAGCAGGACAAGCCAGTACCTTAGGCCGAGTCAGTGGTGGATGTTTCTAGCCTACAGCTAGTACCTGGTACACTGGAGGCCTTACTGGCTATCACAAGAGGGTCATGGATTGGTGATTCATGTCAAGGCACATGTATGTTAGGTTTGTGCTAGCAGGACCCCAAAATGAAAGGAAAACACCAGCCTAGGCATTGCAGGGCAAGTTTATGTACGAATGAAAATTTGCCTGGCTTGAGTCAAGAACTTTTAAGACCTATCCTGCAAAACCTCCAAGTGTTATCTGATATCTCTGTGGGCATTCAGTTGTCACTGTGAATTATCTATAGCTCTGGAAGGTCCAGGATATTGCAGTGTTTTTTGCCTCGCCTATCTCTGCAAGGTTCCAGAACCAGATGGCCCCTTCCCTTGAGGTATTGAGCAAAATGTCATACCTCTAGTTTACCGGTTGCACAAACAGGAGCTCTGCAGCCCCCCCTAACCCCCCATGAGAGCCAAGCGGCTCACCCCTCCCTTCTGCCTGCCCCACACTTCCTTGCCCAGAGCTTACTTCATGGATAGCTGAGTCTGGGCTCTAAGACGGAGAAGAGCAGCCAGCACCAAAATGGCATCTAGCCAGGACTTTAAAGAAGTCTTATGTGGGAAATCAGGTAAAGAGGAAGTGAGGGTACTGGTTGACAGTTTTTTGAGGGAGGGGAAAATCCTTGTGTGCTCTAGGATTGCTAGCCATAAATAACAGATCTTGGGGAGAACCAGGCCTAACACCTCCCACCATTTTTTACCTTCCTCGTGTACCCATCAACTTTCCCCCAAGTACCCTCTGTAAAAATACCTTCCCAGCATTGATATGTTGTCTTGTGAGTGTTTTCAGGGCCATCTTTGTGACCTCAGGTATTGAACTCTCCATTGTTTCTGGGTGTGCCCACCAGTGGGTACACAACTGAAGGCACGACTGCCCCTTTTCCAGTATATTAATAGGCAACAGTTCACCAAAAGAGATTTAGGGGCAGCTGCACACCTCCTAATCTAATCGGTGACTGACTGCTGACCGGCTCAGTCTTGTGCAGACTCTGTCCAGATAACTTCAGTTTCTGTGAGTTCATGACCTGAAAATACTGTTTCAATCCTTTTTCCCTATCTTCCATCTCTTTACATTATTCCCCTCTTTGACTGATGTTCCCAGATCCTTAGTGGTAGTGGTATGCAAATGTCCTGTTTAGGGCTAAGCACTCAGCCATCACTTATTCTTAGCAGCTTGTGCAGTCATAGGTCTTTATACTCACTACCGTTCACTGCAGAGAAGCTTTTCTTTTCAAGGCTGAAAGTAGTCTACCTCTGTATGTGCCTGAATACAGAACAATCTATAGGAGCATGAGTAGATTTCAGGGCTCCATGGCTTAGAAACTCTTACTCCCTCCTTCATCAGTGATCATTTTCCATAAATAATCAAGTTGAGACAGGACTTCATGAGCCCTCCCATCCATGCTGCTATTTTTGCCAATTTGATCTCATGCAAGTTTTGTACATGCAATCATAACTACTATGAGTTTATATATCCAGTGGCCCTATCATGTCCAGCAAATACTGTTTTGCTGCAGATTTATACTGCATCTGTTACAGTTTTTCTGCTCCCTCTTCCAAGATGATCCCTGAGCCTTAGGGAAAGGGGTCAATATAATTATCCCATGTAGAGCTAGAAACTTACAGCCTCTTATGTTTTGCACATAGACCACTTGTGGGTCTCTTATGAATCACTATCTACTGCATAAAGAACATTTTTTTTATTTCCATATGTGTATGAATGTATTATCTGCATGCAAGTCTGTGCACCCGTGGCGTGCAATGCCGCGGAGGTCAGAAGAGGGCGTCGGACTCCCCTGGAACTGGAGTTCTCCTGGAATTGGAGTTTCAGACGGCTCTCGGCCGCCATGTGGGTGCTGGGGATCGAACCCGGGTCCTCTGCAAGAGCAGTCGGCGCTCTTAACCACTAGGCCATCGCTCCAGCCCCATAAAGAACATTTTCTGATGAGGGTTGATAGATGCCTTGATCTATAAATATGGAGAAAGGAATATAGGGAGGAAGTTTATTACTATGTCCAGTTAGTGGAGTAATAGTAGTAGATTCTATCCTAGAGACTATGACCTCAATAACCACAGGGTTTGGGCCTTGATAATGGTGCCAGGTACGGTTTCTGTCTTGTGGAATTAAGCCTTAAATTAAAAAAAAAAATGGTTGTCTGCTCCCATAGCATTCCTATCACAGTTATACCAGTGGGCATAGCTTGCCAAACCAGTCATTATTGTAGCTTGCAGGGTTCACAGCTGTTGATTACCTTTATCCCCTGGTAGCAGGTATAGAACCTTCAGACACTATGAAAACTAGCCAGTAAAGGCAAAACTTCCAGGTCAATACAAGTTTGATTTCTCCATGTCCTCTGACTCAAGTAGGTGGTGCTTTCAGCATTTGTCTTCACTATTGCCTTTAGAAATAGTTTATTCCTATTCATAGCTGAGAAACATAATTTCTCACAAAGTCCTTATCCACTCTACCATGCATAAACCCTGGAATAGACTATAGATTTTGCTCCTTTTTATTAATTGTCATTTTTAATGATCACATGCATGCATTTCTAGTGGCTATCTTCCCAAAAATGATCTCACACACAGTCTTGGGTCCTCTCTATCATATTCGTCAAACGTTTCAAAGCAGCTTTATCTTAAAACTGTGCTCTCACTGGCAATGAACAAGGGTCTCAGTTGGTGCATGTCTTGCCACTGCCAAGTAATAACAGCCACTTAAGTCTAGACACGCCAATAAACTTGCAGTTGTAACTGATAAATTCAATTTATGTCCCTCTAAAGTCTGATAAAGTTGAGCTTCTCTTGATATGCTATTTAAAGTATTTGGATTTGTCTTCTTGGATTTTATCTTCTTTTATGTGCCTATTCAGCTATAATGCCCCACCCCCTTTTTTTGTCTGATTTTCCTAATGTTTTTTGAGGTTTGTTTTGTTTTGTTTGTTTTGTTTTGTTTTGTTTTCTGGTGGTGATGGTGGTTGGTTTTTCTTTTCTTTTGTGTTGGTTGTTTGTTGAAAAACTAGCATAGTGCAAAAATCTTACAGCATCCTGTCAATAGACCTTAAAAATGTGATGGTGGGGATCAACAGATGGCTCAGCTGTTAAGAGCAGTAATTGCTCTTGCAGAGGACTGGGGTTTGATTCCCAAAATCTAAATGGTGGCTAACAACCATTTCTAACTCCAGTTCCAGGGGATTTGATGCTTTCTTCTAAACTCCATGGGCATTGCACAACATAAGTACACTTATAGACATGCAGGCAATTGTGGTGGTTTGAATGAGTGTCCCCAATAGGCTTTAAGGATTCAGACATTTGACTCCAGTTGGTGGCACTGTTCTTGGAGGTCTTAGAAGGTGTGGCCATGCTAGAGGAAGTACATTATTGGGGGCAGTCTTAGTGAGTTTAACAAGCCTTGCAGTCTCCAGTTGCTCTCTCTCTCTCTGCTTCCTGTCTCATTGCCAGATGTGACGCTTGGCTTGCTGCTCCAACTCCAGCTACCATGCCTCCTGCCACCAATAGACTCTAATTCCCTGGAGCCATCAATCGTAAGCTCAAATAAACTCTTCCTTTTATAAGTTCCTTGGTCATGGTGTTTTATCACAGCAACAGAAAAGTGACTAATACAGTTATTTGGTACCAGAGAGTGGGCTGTTGGCTGTGAAGAACCTGACCATGTGGATGTTTGGAGAAATGTGGAAGACTTTGGAACTTTGGGCTAGAAAAGCTGTTGACTACTGTAAGCAGAGCTTAACAGGCCATTCTAGTAGAAGCCTGGAAGAAAGCATTGCTGCAAAAAATGTAGTTCCAGAGGAAAATAAAGACTTAGGCAGCAACTGGGATATTTTGATAAAGAGTCTGGCAGCAGTTTGCCCACAGCCCAAATGCTTGCCTGATGCTAAGTTGAAAAGCAATGGACTAATGTCTTTGGCGGAGGATATTTCAAGACAGCCTAATGTAGAAATGGTGGCGTGGCTATTAATGGTGAATATTGTACAGATCTACAGTGAAGAAGAGCAGATGGGGCAGAAAGAAATGCAGAATGTACAGTTTGGATCTGAAAACCCCACTAGGAAGATTAAAGGTGGGGCCAAGGCATGTGAAGGAGAGGTTCCTTTTGATAAGGAGATTAAAGTGATTAAGGAGAGGCCTAGCTATTTACAAGTAAACAATGGAAAAAGTGAGATTAAAGTGATTAAGGAGGGGCCTCGAGATTTACAAGTAAACAACAGAAACAGTACCTTCAGGGCAAGACCACACCCAGCTAAGCCTCCAATTTTTGAAAGGAAAATACTGAAAGCGTTTTCTACTCCAACAAGTCCAGGGCAGAGAAAATTTGCAAATGTGGTTAAAGTAGGAGAGAGTCCATCCCGAACTTGCAGCCAAACTCGGCAATTTCATTCACGTGGTGCTGGCTTTAGAGGCATGAAGTTTGCAAGAGTGAAGGGGTCATCAGTTCTTCCTCCACGGTTTCAGAGAGCCACAGAGGCCAGGCAGAGTGCAGCAGGGGCGTCCCTGAATAAAGAAGGCCCTGATAGGCCATTGCATGAAGCTGTGAATGTGAAGCCTGGTTGGCAGCAGAGACCCCAAGAAGACATTCGAGATGCCAGACCTGTGAGATATTTGCCAAGCAGAGCTGCATACAGGGAGTGGTACCAGCCTAAGAAGGAGATGTATGTTGCAAGCAAAGCTGGAAAAGCTGAGCCATCTAAGCCCGTTGGAAGTCAAGTCCCAGAAGTCGCACATGGAGCTACTGGACTTGGTGTTTGCCCTGCAGGTTTTCAGTCTTGTTTTGGTCCAGTATTTCCTCACTATGCCTCTATTCCTCCCTTTTGGAATGGGAATGTGTATTCGGTTCCACTGTACATTGGGAGTATGTAATTTGTGTTTTGATTTTACAGGAGCTTACAGTTTAGGAGATTGGCCTGAGTCTCAGAAGAGACTTTGGACTGTAGACTTTTGAATGGCATTGAAACTGGTAAAGACTATGGGGACTTTTAAGATTGGACTAAATGCATTTTGCATTTTATATAGTCAGGAGCCTATGGGGACCAGGGAGTGGAATGTGGTGGTTTGAATGAGTGTCCCCCATAGGCTTTAAGTATTCAGACATTTGTCTCCAGTTGGTGGCACTATTCTTGGAGGTCTTAGAAGGTGTGGCCATGCTAGAGGAAGTATGTTATTGGGGGCAGGCTTAGTGAGTTTAACAAGCCTTGTGGTCTCCAGTCACTCCTCTCTCTCCTTCCTGTGCTCATTGTGAGATAGGACCCTCAGCTTGCTGCTCCAGCTCCAGCCGCCATGCCTCCCGCCACAATGGACTCTAATTCCCTGGAACTGTCAATTGTAAGTTCAAATAAACTCTTCCTTTTATAAGTTCCTTTGGTCATGGTGTTTTATCACAGCAACAGAAAAGTGACTAATACAGCAATACACTCGCACACACAAAATAAAAATTAAAAATAAAAATAAAATATTTTTAAAATGTAATGGTGATTTAGGAAAAAAGAATGTTTTTATTTTTTAAATGTAATTCATCTTTTTTATGGTTAAAAATGATTCTCTCCAATTTATTGTTTGGTTGATATCATCTTTCTTAACCCATAATAAAAAGTTATCGATATTCTGTTATTAAATATGATCTTGAATATAATATATATATATATACATATATATATATGTCTGTGTGTGTGTGTACACACCTACAGTTCAATAGATAAGGAAGATAAACTCACTAAATTTTCAAGACTAAAACTCACATATAATTCTTTCCCAAAATAGTGTTTTCTATGTATTATTCCTTTAGTAAGTTGGTCTATTAAATTCTAAAATGTTTGCTTTAATGGATGTGATATCCTTTCATAATTGTCCTCAATTTGCTAGTGTTATTTATTTAGGAAAAGAATATGTAATGTCCTAAACAATTTATCTTACATCGGTAATCAGTAGATTAAAAACTATTGCTTGTCTTAATTTTATATTTTATTATTAATTTCCAGCTTGATTTCATTGTCACAAATCATTGAATTATAACATTTTGAGACCTATATATCTGCTAAAATTTGTTATGAGCAAAGGCATACAGTTAATTATAACTGATCCATTTTCATTTGAAAGTTTCAGAAATCTTCAATTGTTGGTTATATAGATCTTTGTATATTATATATTATAGGTAGTTATATATGTATGCAATATGTATACAGTTTATTATGTTCTTCAGGTTTCCTGCATATTTATCTGTTTATTTTGTCATTTTATTTAAATATGAACATTAAATTTTATATGATTGTATATGATTTTTATATGATTTTATATTTAGCTAGTTCTTCCTTTAGATATGCATGCTTGCTATACTACTTCATACTCTGAAACAATATTGTTTTTATATGTATATAAAATAGACTTATGTGCATATAAAGTTATATTGCCTATTAACTATTTTAATGTAAGTTGACCCATTCTATTTCTAAAATGTCTTAGACTCCAAGGGATGTTATCACTTGTATTTTTATTTTTCAATATTTATTTTATTTTACCCACTATTTAAACTTTCATATTATCAAGTGTTTTGGGACTTAATAAATTTCTTAAAAGCTATAAACAGGTTATTTTTAATATAGTGTTATTAATCAGACACCCTGGAAGGTCTATTCTGATATGCACTGTTTATCAATATTAATTAACCAAAGAGGAATTTATGATGAATTAAAGCAAATATTTCCTGTTCATAGGTGAATCCTACCTTATAATTATATATATATTTAATATTATATATATATATAGGTGTGTGGGTGTGTGTGTGTGTTGTAGTGTGTGTGTTTGAGTGAATTTAAGTGACAATCACAGCTAATCCTCAGAGATAGTGTTCTCAGATACCGTTAAGCCATTTTCCTTAGTCATTCTAGGAATGATTGGCTTGTTTGCTTCACACATTTCCTCTTGATTGGTTAACTTTAACTGTTGTCCCTTGCTTCTTTAACTGGCTTAATGCTTTGTGTGCTTCCCTTTCCTTGGTAACTTTAACTGTCGTGTTCAACTCTGATTGGCTGGTGTACTTATAAACTGCCCTATAACCCACACCTCATGGCCATATTCCTACCCAATTGAGTGTTTGCCAGACATCATAATTAAATTAAACCCTCCTTTAAAGCTCCATCTGGTTAAGTGAGTGGTCTCTCTGCTGCAGCTTTACAACATTTGGAGGTCCCACCAAGATTCCTACCTGCCAGAGGTAGGAAATAAATTCCAGGGGGCATCTGCTGAGAGATGTACCTCAGCCCCAGCTGTTTTATTTTGGTTTGAAGTGGTAGGCATTGTTTTTGTTTGGGGCCAGCTGTCATGTACCTAGGAGGGAAGTTGGATTTCAGAGGAGACATCCTGGAATAGCTAAGGTTCCCACGGGAATTTGAGAATCTATATTCACTTGGTGTCTGTTCATTTTGTCTTATTGTGTGATGTTTGTCTCCCTCGTGGCCATAGGACTAACCTTTGTTGTGAGCCTGTCATCCCAGCCACTATTTTCCCTTGATCCTATGTTAACCAACTTTTCTAGTTTCAGGAAGTGAAGCATGGGGCTTGGCTTCTGTGTCCAGGCACCCAGACTCCTCTGGACTCTTTGTGAGATTAAATGGTTAAACTTCCCAAGCCTCGACTGGCCTCAGAAGGATCTTGGATCTTAATCTTGCTTATTCTATTTGCAAAGTGTATTAGTCAGTTTTCTGTTGCTGTGATAAAACACCAGACCAAGGAACTTATAAAAGGAAGAGTTTATTTGAGCTTACGATTGGCGGTTCCAGGGAATTAGTCCATTGTGGCGGGAGGCATGGAGGCTGGATCTGGAGCAGCAAACCGATGGTCATATCTCGCAAAGAGCACAGGAAGCAAAGAGGAAGCAACTGTATACCACCAGGCTTGTTAAACTCACTAAGCCTGCCCCCAGCAACGCACTTCCTCTAGCACGGCCACACCTTCCAAGACCTCCAAAAACAGTGCCACCAACTGGAGGCAAATGTCTGAATACCTAGAGCCTATGGGGGACACTCATCCAAACCACCACACAAAAAAGTCTGCTTTAATTTTCATGCCACCTACTTTGATCTGGAAATTCCAGCCCCTGGGCTTCAAAAATGCCTGGAGAGAAAAGCCTTTCCTTCTACTGTTCTTTCTCCTCCAAGCTCTAACTCTCTGCTTTCTATTGCAGATGAAGGATATTCAAACCCTAAACCCAACCTCATGATTATTGGAAGAGGAGAGAGAACTACTCCTTTGTTATGAGCTCATGCCTCCCCTTTTTCCAGATTTAAAGGATGTAACTATGTCTTGTGTTTATGGTAATTGTTTTTACATGTTTCTGTCATGTGTCAAAGATTTCCTGTGTGTTTTTTCATATTGTATCTGTCAAACAAAGTGGACACTTCTGGTTTCTTTCCATTCTTTATGGCACAGAATCATTCATTTTATTTTGGCCTGCCAGACTAAATGTGCACATGCAAACTTTAAATATGGATATTAAAAATGCATTTAGAAGCCTAAAATTTGGATACTGTAGACATCTTTAAATTTATTATCTCTGAGTCTATCAAATGCTTCCTAACTTTTGGGTGGTAACTGTTCATAGCAATCAGCATCTGAGTTGGTTGTTTGAGAGTCCTGTTTTCTAGATGACTTTTGTTGTGAGTTTGCTTTCGAGATGATTGTATGAGGTAACTTGCTTGCTTTGGAAGTATTTTGATCTGAATGTTCAGTCTGATTTGTTTCTTTGAGACCTCTGTGGGCCTGAGAATATCCAGTTGTATGTAACCCTGATTCAATATATTAACTCAGCTTCAGTGCTGGGAATGAATTCTGGGACTGGTCTTTGATCTGTCTTTGTGACTTTGTTCTAAATTCCTTTCCTGCAGCCTTATTCTGATTGGCTCGGGGTTGGGCATTTTCTGCTAAACATAAACTGCTTCTTGGGCCAGGAATGGTGGCCCGAACCTTTAATCCCAGTACAACTTTAATCCTACCATACCTTTAATCCCAGTCCTTGGGAGACAGAGGCAGGCATTTCTCTCTGAGCCCAAGGTCAGCCCATGTGGTTGCTGGCAAGCCAGGACCAGAAATAAACTGCCCTTTTCTAACTATTAGTAAAATTCTCATTGGCAATTATACCCAGGAATCTTGGTCTGGCTTTGGTGAGGGACTTCCTGAGCTCCTTGTGGTGCCCAGGTGGTAGCTGTGCTTCCATTTCCCTGGCTAGAGACCCATTTGGGGTCTGGCACCTGAATAAGTTGGAATGCCACATGGTTTCTACTGGGGTACATTACAGGAGGTGATTTCCAGCATGGCCTTGGCCACTCTAGTCTTTTGCATCTAAGGGTTGGGGAAGGGCAGCCTGGACAGCTTTGGGGGCTCTGTTGTGTTTCTGCAGGAAGATTTGAGCCTCTTTCCCTTGCTCCTTCCTCCTCATGGGAGGCAAAGGGACCTCCTGGGCCTGTACAGGTCCTCTGCTGATCTAGCAGGCAGTCCCTTCTGCTGTTTGCTTGTGTTTGTGGAAGAGTTGGTTGCAGAGAACTGGGTGACTAACTCATGAAAACTGTACTTCACTTCATGCTTTTAGTATTTTTAATCTTTAAATGACCTTTCATGATGGATTAATCGCTATCACTTTATAAAGACTAAATATTTCTTGTCATCCTATCTTTACTCTGTCTTTTAAAGAAATTGTCTGTAAAATAAAATCTTTAATTATTAGCTTGTTTTGATCATGCTGTGATCTTTGGTTATGGTTGGCTTTGAATGTGAATGGGATGTATTGAGTTTGAAACCCAGTTAGGGGTACTTGCTATACTGAAATGTAAACATCTCTGAGGATGCTTTATTCAAGTGAAAGCCTTTGTTTAGTAACAATGTATATGGCTCTGTTCAGTAAAAACACTAAGTTAAAACTCTCATGTGTGAATGTATCTATGCAAATGTGTATATATGTATGAAGTACTCTTGGCTTTTAAAAATTCTGCAACGAAGTTATAAAATATTAAAATCTATCACACCATTGATAGACACTTAGTGTAACTTTATAAACTACCATCATTATAGAGGTTGTTTGGGCATTCTCCTTAGTAAAATACCTGGTTTTTACATGAAGGGGGCAAAGAGGACACTAAGATTTCTGGGGAATAAGCTTCTTACAGAAGTTATTAATACCAAAGGCAGATAAACAACAGCATATGTGTATGGGTAGGAAGTGTGTGGGGGGGCGTGTCTGAGATAAGCTCAGGCCCCAGCACCACAGACAGACAACATGGCAGTCTCTGAATCCTCCTCCTAGTTTGCCTCCCCACCCTGTAGCAGAGGAAGGGGACTCTTATTCTTTTGAGAGTAGGGCAGGTTCTGGTACCCAGGCAGGAGAAGGGAGTGGGGAACAGGATCTTTAAGGGAGTGCCTCTATGTCTGTCACTGGGGACTCACAGGTAATGAATGACCCATTAGGGTGCCTGTCAATAGCTGTGAGAAGTAGGCTGCTTCATGAGCAGCAGCTGGATTAGAATATGTGCTTACAAAAATCTACCCAGGAGGCTGGAGAGACGGCTCAGTGGTTAAGAGCACCAACTGCTCTTATTGAGGACCCGGGTTCAATTCCCAGCACCCACATGGTGGCTAAGAACTGTCTTTAACTCCAGTTCCAGGGGAATCTGACACCCTCTTCTGACCTCCACAACACTGCATGACAAGGATGCACCAGCCTACATGCAGACAGTATACTCATACACATAAAAAATAATAAATATATATTTTTAAAAATCTACCCAGATGGTTTTAAAAGGTAAAGATCATTCCTACAGAATTTCTTAATCAGAAACAAATAATTGACCCAAGAATCCAATTAATCTTAAATTAAAAATAGGAAAATTTACCCTACAGCTAGATGACCTCAGTATTGTATAAATTGTGAAGTTTAAATATTATTTTGACTGTTATAAACTTAGAGAGTCATATTTAACTCTGATTAAGAGTTTTCATCAAAGTGTTAAAGTTTTGGGGTTGAGACTAGTTTGTCATGACATTGTGTCTAACCACAGTATTTATTTTATGGGACTGTTTAAATATATAGGCTCATGTCTAATGCTAATGATTTACTTGATATCAAGTTGATTTATAAGTAAGTTGCCATGTAAGCTAAACCTGTTAAATTACATTATGGTCCTTTTGGTCTTTAAGAATATTAGTTCGGGGCTGGAGAGATGGCCTAGCGGTTAAGAGCGCCAACCGCTCTTACAGAGGACCCGGGTTCGATCCCCAGCACCCACATGGCGGCTGAGAACCGTCTGAAGCTCCAATTCCAGGAGAACTCCAGTTCCAGGGGAATCCGAGACCCTCTTCTGACCTCCGCGGCGTTGCACGACACGGGTGCACAGACTTGCATGCAGACAGTACATTCATACACATACA
>VZQC01015052.1:577032-619316 GCA_009823505.1 Rhizomys pruinosus
AAGTATCAAACTGGTAGAACTTAGCCTTTCTGGATGGTTAACAACCATACTTAATGCCCATGCCAATTTGGCTGAGGGAACAACTTGGTTCCTTGCCCTCTGAGGTCAACTAAATCCCAGGGGACTGTGAGTGCATCTCTCAAAATATCCTACAATTGTGTGTCACCAGTCCTCCTGTGCAGAGAGGTCTTGGAAATCCACTAACGGTACTCTAGCCAGTGTCCAGTCTATAAAGAGAAAAGTCTCTTCATGCTTCGAAAAGGGAAGATGCTCTTGCAAGATCTGACTATGTGTTCCCATGGATGGAACTGGTAAATGAAAAGCCAAAAGGAGCCAGAGGTTTCCCCCACAAAAATCTGAGTGGACCCTGAGGACAAGATCCTCAACTGACCTTGACAAAACAAAGCTTGGTTAATCTGGTCTAACTGTATGGACTTAAACACCCAAAAGGAAAGTATAACCAAAAAAATGAGTAATCATTTTATTTACTTTAAAGTCTGAGAGATTGTGCTTCCAAACATTAAGTCATACGAGATCTATTGTTGTCAAATAATAAAATTTTCTCTTTCTATTTAGAATTTACCTAAGAGGAAACTCACACTGTGACTATCAAAATGCCTGGAAAGCAGATCCTGAGTCCAGACACCATGGCCAAATGAAAAAAAGGGAGAAGCCCAATAATGGATGCTTCAGAACCCCTCATTGAGAAATTCTAATGGACTTTTAACTTGGACATTTAATTCACCCTGTTCCTGTCCCTGCCTAGAAAATATATCTAACTACTCTTGCCTTCACTTCTCCTTCATAGGCACCAGTCAAGGACTTTGTTCTCTCTATAACTATACTTTTGGGTGTTTTTTTGATAGACCCACTGAGCAGGGGTTACCCCAGTGTAGGAATGAAACTTTGCCTGGCTCGAGGCAAGTACCTGTAAAACTGTACTGAAGAACCTCTAAGAATTATCTGATATCTCTGTTCCCATTTAGTTGTCTCTGTGAGGTATCTATAGCTCCAGAAGGTCAGGATATTCCAGTGTTTTCTTGCCTCACCTATCTCTGCAAAGTTCCAGAACCAGATGGCCCTTTCCCTTGAGGTATTGAGCAAAATGCCACACCTCTATTTTACTGTTTGCACAAACAGGAGCTCTGCAGCCCCCTGGTAGGAGCCAAGGTGGCTTGCCCTTCCCTTCTGTCTGGCCCCCACTTCCATGCCCAGAGCACAGTAATTTTTAGTATATAAACACATTGCTGGCATGAATAAATCTGACTCTTCCTCTTGGACTTTCTCTATGATTCCATCTCTTTCTTTTCACATCAGGTAACTTCCCTGCAGTCCCCTTCCCTCTCCTTGCCAGAGCTAAGCCTAGAGATTGTCGGCCTGCAGGCAGGAGATAGCCTTGAATCTTGCAGTCCTGTAGAACTGCCAGCCTTGTTCTAGGAGGGAATAATATCATGTGGATTGTGGCCATGCATGAGTAAAGGACCAACAGACAATAGGAATGACCCACACCCCAGTTGCCACACGCTACACCCCTTTTCAGCATGGATGTCAGAACAGTTGGCACCCCAATTCCCTCTTGACAATTGAGGTAATCTATTCAGAGAGTAATGTGATAAAAGTAGGAGCTAAAAATTGGCTGGGCTGTTTAGAGTCAATACCTCCCCCCCAAAGAGCCAGTTTCTTTCTCGGCTGAGAGCTGAAGACTTCCTGGATCTGCCAGTAAACTTATCTTTGTGGTTGCTCTAATTTGTGGCCCATGCATCCTTAACTCTCTCTTCAGATTTATCAACCAGTGGGCAAATTCTACTAAATTCATGGTGCTAAGGACCCAATATAACACCCACTCTAGGGGAGATCAATTCATCTTGGAAACACCAACTGTAGTCAACTATAATGAACTTCCTTCAACAATTTGAAGACCTAACAAAAAGAGGGGGAAAAGAGATAGAGGATTATTGAGACAGAGGATTATAAAAACTAGGGGATAGTGTTCTCAGATAGCATTAAGCCATTTTTCCTTAGTCATTCTAGGAAAGATTGGTTTGCTTGTTTCACACATTTTTCCTTGATTGGTTAACTTTAACTGTTGTCTCTTGCTTCTGTAATTGGCTTGATGCTTTGTGAGCTTCCCTCTGATTGGTAACTTTAACAGTCCTGTTCAACTCTGATTAGCTGGTGTACTTTATTGGGAACTTTAATTGTAATGCTAAACTCTGATTGGCTGGTATACTTATAAATTGCCCTGTAACCCACACCTTGTGGCCACATTCCTCCCCAGTTGAGTAAATTAAACCCTTCTTTAAAGCTCCATGTGGTTAAGTGAGTGGTCTCTGCTGTGGCTTTACAACAATTAATATGAAAAAATATATCCGTCTAAATACTAAAAAAAAGATGATTGTCAAGAAGAAAATTATAGACTTTGTTTTCAATGAAAAGTCTTGTGGGGAAAAATTCACAGAGTTCATAAAATTAAGTTCGAGTAAGTTTTTTTTTTTCTTTTCTTTTCTTTTTTTTTTTTTTTTTTAATAGAATGCTTACTTTCTTACAGTCTCCTATCTGGAAATCAACAGACCTACAGCTAGTCCAGATGGTGAGCTGACACTACAGTCACTGTAACAGCATTTGCTCCCAGTTCAAGTTTTAAGGGAAATTTACAGTCTACTCATATGGGAGAGTTTAAGTTAGTGTATAATTAAGCAAGTGGTTACATATAGTTACAAAAGAAAGGTTACAAGAATGTAGCAGTTCGGCAAACAAAGATTTCTATGGAACAGTAAAAAAAATTCTTTTTTTATTACAATGCTTTTATTGATGTTTTGTGTATTTCAGACATCATTTTTCAGTTCAATTTACACATATTCCCCTTCCCTTGCCCCCACCCCACCCCAGATCATGCATTCTGCCATAAATGTCCTCCATCTTCTCTCAGTCTTTTTTATGTTTAGGAATTCACATTTTCCTCCTTTAATTTTATATTACTCTAAAATATGAATACATTCTTTCCACCCATACACAGTAATTACAGAGTCTGAAAGTAACTGGTGGATCAATTCTAGAGCCTCTTAAGAGATGTTCACTATAACAACATAGTTGCATTCAGATAAAAAGAAATATAACAATAATGTTGTTCAGCTTGCCTTTCAACTGGGAATTTGGTGTTAGCATCCACAAATGAGGGAAACCATTCGCCCTTTGTTTTTCTGTTACTTCACTTAACATAATGGCTTTGAATTTCATCCATTTACCTGCAAAGTTCATGATGTCATCTTTTTTTGTAATGCTTTTATTGATGTTTTTTGTATTTCAGACATCATTTCTCAGTTCAGTTTGGACATATTCCCCTTTCCCTTCCCCCCACCCCACCCCAGATCATGCACTCTGCCATTTCTGTCCTGCATTTCTCTCTCAGTCTTTTTTTTATGTTTAGGAATTCACATTTTCCTCCTTTAATTTTATGTTAGTCTAAAATATGAATACATACTTTCCATTCATATACAGTAAATACAGAGTCTGAAAGTAAGCAGTGGGTGGATTCTAGAGCCCCTTAGAGATTTACATTCTTTACCTCTGAATAGTACTCCATTGTGTAGATGCACCACATTTTTGCATCCACTCATCTGTTGAGGGGCATTTGGGTTGGTTCCAGCTCTTTGCCATTGTGAAGAGAGCTGCAATAAACATGGATGTGAATGCATCTTCATGGTAGGATGCGTCTTATGGTTGGGTATATACCCAGGAGTCCTATGACTGGGTCAAGTGGTATGCTCATTTTGAGTCTTTTAAGGGTTCTCCACACTGCTTTCAATAATGGTTATACAAGTTTACATTCTCACCAGCAGTGGATGAGTGTTCCCCTTTCCCCACAACCTCTCCAGCATTTGGTGTCTTTTGTTTTCTTGATCTTAGCCAGTTGTATAGGAGTGATATGATATCTGAGAGTGGTTTTAATTCCCTTAATTATTAATGATGTTGAACACTTTTTTTATCTTTTATTGAAGTTTTGTGCATTTCACATATCTCTTCTCAGTTCAATCCAGACTCATTTCCCCCTCCATGCCCCCCACCCCTCCCAAGTTCATGCAGTCTGCCATACATGTCCTGTTTCCCCTTCTGAGTCTTTTCAAAGTTTTTCAAAGGCGAAGATATGTTTTGGGGGAAGAGCTCTATGACTTCAGACAGTCCCCTGTTCCTGTTATTTTGTTGTTGTTCCCTCCAATCCGTATTGTTTCACTGTATGCATTTATGTATGTCACACGTGTACTAAAATCATGTCCTCTGAAAATGAACTATATGTTATTTCCAAATCATATTTTGGGATATGCATTTTTCCCTTTTAATTTTATATTGCTCTAAAATATGCAAACATACCCTCCACATTTGTAACATCATTATAAAGTCTGAAAATAAGTAGTAGGTTAATTCTAGAGTTGGTTAAGGGATCCACATTCTATAAGAGCACAGTTGCTTTTAGATAAAGAGAAATATAGCATTAATGTTACTAATTGTCCACAAGTTTCTATCACATTCCTTAGAACTTTTCCCTATTTAAACATTCATTTACTTATTTTACCTGACTTCATTGAAACCTAAGTTGAATATGCATCATAAATTTTCATGTGTTTAATGTAGTACATTCATAATTGCATACATATGACACAGGGGAAAACAGGGTCCCATTTTAGGGTTTTCGAGCCCATTCAATAAAGTATTTAAGCTTTAGAACAATTCTATTAGAGTGTAAGGAAAAGTTCTCAGGGTGGGAAAACTGTAAATCTCACCAGTTGCCCTGAGGAGGACAATGGAGGAGAAAAGAAAAAGTTCAGGCACATGCCACATTGTACAATGGAGACCTTTAGAGAAAAAGGAACCTAAAATGATGGGACACCCCATAGTGTGAAGGAAAGCATGCAAAAATACAAGAAAAGCTATTATAATAAGTAGATTTTTTCTTAGTCTTTTAAATATTCCTGGTATATTTCTTGGAACTGCCTTCCTGTTTTTTACTTTGATAGTTCATTTCTGCACTATACACCACTCTTCAATCCCCATCTTTGTAGTCAAATCTCACTCGTTTGATATCCCTAATTTATCTTACTATTTAGAGAGGGAAAATTGTTAGAAATAGAGGACTGATCCCCTAACTGAGCTGTGCATATAAGCATCATCTTCCTCTTCCAGTTGAAGAGCTGACCCTCCATAACCTTCTGTCTAACATTAAATTCTGTCTTCCTAGAATCAGTGTGTCATGACTTATCTTCTATTCTTCCCTTCTGCTTGTAATTTCCTCCTGTTTCTGGATTCTTCTTGGTGACAAGCATGTTCAGAAGAAGCACAGAACCAGAGCAGTTAGGTAGGGATACCAGGATTGGATTGTCTTCTCTCCATTTTAATCCTGGATGACCCACAAGAACAGAAACCATTCCAGGATGTTTCAATCTTCACCTTTACTTACATAATAAAGGGAAGAGAGCATCTCTAGAACCTTTTAACCCCACATGAAGTCAGGAAGGGTTAAAATTTGCATGATCTTAGCCAGGCATGGTGGTGCACGCCATTAATCCTAGCACTTGGGAGGCAGAGGCAGGCGGGTCTTTGTGAGTTCAAGGCCAGCCTGGTCTACAGAGTGAGTTCCAGGACAGCTGGGGCTACAGGGAGACCCTCTCTCGAAAAGACCAAAAAAAAAAAAAGTGCATGATCTTCCCCTAAAGACATTTACATACTTATTATGGAATGTATTACAGGATGCAATTTGTGAAAGGAGAGGCATAAAACAGCACCAATAGACAAGACAAATACTCACTTCTGTCTAGCTTACAGAAGGTGAGGAGAGGTTAAGTACCAGGCAGTTTCCAGGAAACATTCATAGAGCTAATTCAGCTTATGATACTTTGGCAGGGAGAAGTTCAGGTCCCCTTGAGCACAACCTGGTTTGGGCAGGAGAGTGAGTCCTCCTGTCCTGCATACAGAAGTAGGTCAGAGCTGTGCAGGTGAGGCTGGATCAGTCAAGGGTTCATTATCTTCTTCATGAGTTTCCCCTTAAGACCTCTGTTGTCTATATTTCCCTTACTCATGTCCATGGTTTAGTCATTTCACTACTCATTAGCATCTAAATTAAATTTGGAACTTGGGTTGAGATTTGTTAGATGTTCTGAGGAAAAAAGTAACAGCAAGTTCAGGAAAATGGCTCGGCCGGTGATTCAGAGGTGCCAGTTATTTCCTTCCTGCCCCCACATTCCCTCCTTGAAGGACCTTTCTACTTTTTCATCTTAGACACTCTGCTGTACACTCACAGGCATAGGTGACCTAGCTTATTAGTCTTAACTAATTGGAATGGGCTATTATGTGACCTAAGGTGAACCAATTAGGATGCCTTTCCTGAAATTTTATTTTTCTGTACTTAAAAAAAAAATTGTGAATTCAGTTACAGAGACTTCAGTTCTTTGCTGTTGTAGTCTTGACAGGAACTACATAGAACTGAGCCAGAGAGCCTCCATCAATGTTAAAAAATCTTAAGAGAGGAGACTTAAAAGGTGCTTTGAAAGGAATAAGGCTACAAAAATCACAGTAGAGCAGACATAAGAACCTTCCAGTTCTTGGTTTCTGTAGCTTGCCCATGCTTGACTGAGACTTTCTGCTCTTGAGTTTGATAATGTTATCCTAAAGCACTCCAAAAAAAAAAAAAATCTTCACAGACTAAATCCTTTGCCTATAAGTTAGTAAATCAAGTTTTCTTGCTTATCTGTAAAAAAGAATACTTTTTATCTGCAAATACAAGTATGACTAAGCTATAAAGAAACCTTGGAAGCCTAACGGTATTTATGATTATTGAAAATCAAAATATTCTACTCAATTCCAAGAAATGATGTTGTGTCTTACATACAGTAAAAAACCTCTGGAGAATTATGCAATATGAGAGGAAGTTTGATAAAGTCATTTAAAGGAAATTTAAAAATTAAAGGGAAAGAATTTTATATCTGTATGAAATATGAATTGAGAGAAAATTCATAAATATGTTATTAATACATATTTATTAATATATACTCTCAGTGAAAGATAGCTTTATATTATTTCATAATCAGTTGTAACTTTTGCTTTAGAGAAAAATAATTGGATTGTATAAAGAACAAATATCTTAAGGCACAGAAGAAATAAAAGATCAATGAAGTAAAACGGATATAACATGAATTTAAAAGTAATGTGAAGAGGACAGTAGGCATCTACTCCTCAGTTGGAGATCGCAAAGATAACCCTCATCTTACACCATCAAAGAAACCTCACCATTCTTTTGAACAAGCAGATGAAATCTCTGATCTTTGACTCCAATCGGCAAAATATTTTTAAACACTAATTGCAATATCAGTCTCATGTAGTACAAGTATTCTATGCCTTTCCATCCCAACATTCCCTACCTAACAACAACACTGTTGTTCCAGTTTGCTTTCAAGTGCTGTGACAAAACAGTCTGACTGTTCTACTTTGTCTTCCATTGCTGTGACAAAACACTCTGACCGACACCAACTTGGGGAGGAAAGGGTTTATTCAGCTTACATCTCCTGGGTCACAGTTCATCATTTAGGGAGCCCAAGGCAGGAACTCAAGGCAGGAACCTGGAGGCAGGAGCTGAAGCACAGACCATGGAGGAATGCTGTTCACTGGCTTCTCCTCTGGCTCATGCCCAGCCCACTGTCTTATATGGTACACAACAACCTGCCCAGGGTGGCACCAATCATTGTGGGCTGGGCCCTCCCACACTGCTTGACAATCAAGACAATACTCCATAGATGTGGCCACAGGCCAATCCAATGGAGCCAATTCCCCAATTGAGGCTCCCTCAACCCAGGTGTGTGAAGTTGACACTAAAGCTATCCAGCACACTGACCAATACCATCTTGGGGAGGAAATAGTTTATTCATCTAACATTTCCCAGGTCACAGTGTTAGGCCTGAGAAAAGCCCCTGCCTACCACAGCACTCTCCTGCCCTACGTGCCCTTTTCCCCAGTGCTCCCTCTCCCCCACCCATGGGTTGTAGAGCAGAACAAAGAAGCCAGTAGGAAAGGCAGAAAACTCAGCTCTGTCCTCTGGAGAAGTCAGTAGTTCACTGGAGTACCCGCCTGCAGGGTTCCAGTCATAACTTTATTTGGGCATTAGTCCAGCTCTCTGGACACATGTCAGCCCCCTGCCCTCAGAAATCTATAAGATGACCCTGCATCAGCCCCAGGGTGCATCTCCCCCAGCCCCAGTCCTGGGTGCTGGTGGACCACCTGTGAACCAACACAATGAATCTCTGTCTGTTGGACTTTAATTTGGCTTGATCTTGTCCTACTAAACTTGCTTTTATATTTTTGATTTGGCTAATCTGGTTTATGGTGCTGGAGAAGCCTGACACACAGGTCATCACTTAGGGAGTCCAAGGTAAGAACTCAGGGAAGGAACTTGGAAGCAGGAGCTCAAGCACAGACCATGGAGGATCTCTGCTTACTGGCTTGCTCCTTTCATCCATGCTCAGCCTGCTTTCTTATATAATACAGAACAACCTGACCTGGTTGGCACCACCCACAGTGGGATGGGCCCTCCCACATCACTCAACAATCAAGAAGATGCCCCACAGACATGGACAAAGGCCAGTCTGATGGAGGAAATGCCCCACTTGAGGCTCCCTCAACCCAGGTGTCAAGCAGATACTAAAGCTGTCCAGCACAACTGCTAAATTAAGTTCCATAAAACCTTTCATTTCCTAGCTCTGTTCTCTCTGTCTCTCTCTGTGTCTGTTTCTGTCTCAGTTTCTGTGTCTCTCTTTCTTTCTTACACACACACACACACACACACACACACACACACACACACACACATGAGCATGCACCTGTCACCCAATATGTTGGATGGTAGCCATCCCATGTCATAATTTTAGGCTCAATGAAGTCTGTTCTCTGATATTCTTCAAAAAGATCTATGAATGTTTCTTATGCTGCATGAGATAAAATCTAAACTGCTTAGCATAACATATCAGGGAATCCTGCCCATTTCTTTTTTTTTATTTTTATTTATTTATTTATTTTTAATTTATTTCGGTATGTGTATCAATGTACTGTCTGCATGCAGGTTTGTGCACCCGTGTCATGCAATGCCGCGGAGGTCAGAAGAGGGTCTCGGATTCCCCTGGAACTGGACCATTTCTTTAGTTTTAACTCATACCCTTAGGTATTCCAGATAATATGAATTGTCATAACTCATCAGGTTCCTTTTTACCCTTTATCCTGTGCCTACAATGTCTTATTTCTTCAGCCTACTCAGCCTATGGTTCACCATTCAAATCAGCTCAGTTTTGCTACCTATGGCATCATTCATAATTGTCACTCCCTCCCATACTCTTGACTATGGCCTTATTGTCCAATTCCTAGAGTATTTTCTCCACTGACTTTCTTCTCTATTTTCCTAAGATTTATCACTTTCCCTGTTCCCTAGCCTATAGAATAAAATGAACACATGACAGTCTAGTACACCTCCATTTACTTTCTACTTAATTTTTATACTTGTTAGCTCAACAAGTTCAGCTAGGGTCTGTTACTACATATGATTAAAGTTTAACTAAAAGCTAGTTGGATCTTACCTTGAAGTTTTCCTCTTATAGAATTATTTTATAGACACAGACTATATTATTGCTACTAATTTTCTATTTTTTTCCAGAGACCAAGTTGTTCCTTTTCACAAACAAAATGATAATAAGGAAAGATACCAATTCTACTCAGAACAACAAGAAAGCCTTCTATTCATTAGCTTGATCATTTTGAATCATTAGCAAAAGTGAAAAGAAATTGTATGATCTTATTTGTCCATAGGACATGGTTACTCTTATTGAGAGGCCCTATTGATTTTATTAGCATATCCTGTCAGGTCAGAAAATCAAGCCATTACAAAGTTCTGTTAATCTTGGCAAATGCTGCTGCTTAAATTTAATATGAAATCCTCTCCCAAGAAAAAGGCTCCCAGGTGGAGAAACCCACCATTAGAAGCAAAGCTATGTAATTCTGCTTAAGATGGAGCTCATTCTTGGATTTTAGCATCCATGAAATTAGAGGAATAAACATACCTTGAAAATGGTTTTATTTTCTTTTAGTTAGCAGGATAGTACTTTCTTGCTTTGCTGCTTCTTGAAAGTTTTTGGATCTTCAAATGGCATTAAAAGCTAGAGAATGGAAAACAAAAACTGCAAGCAATTGCCCAGCTAATGTTTGTCTTGAATGCAAAGTCGGGAAAAAGTAGAACATCTTCAAACAGTGTAATCAGCTTGAAATGAGTGGTAAAAATTCGATTATCTACCAGTGCAAATTGGTACCGCAAATTGCCCTCGGCCATGTATGGCCTGGGAACTTGTTTGCCATTTTCACATCATTTTGACTTTCAATGAATGGAAAAACATAATAACAAAGACCTCAAAAGTGTTTTTAAGGATTGTCAAAACCTATAAAATATGGCTATATGTACTTTTCAGGAAAACTCAATTAAGAGCTCTTCTATAATTTTGGTATGACATTTAAGCCATTTTAAAGTAACCTTTTAAAAGTATATTTGTGTAGTGTTCATTGATATTTCTATAAACAAAGAACATCAAAAGAAACACAGAAGCTATAGCTACATATCATGGTAAAAAAATATCAAAAACCAAAAAACCTTTAGAAACACTGTATAAACAGATCCAAGAGGATTTTTTTAATAATAGTTTCCACTAAATGGTTCTATCAGAAGTTTATTTTGTTTGTTTACTTGGTTCTGGAAACTGCAGGGGCCAAACCATAGCCTTGTGAATGATAGGCCAGGGCAAAAGCACTGAGCTGTAACCTCGGCATCCACAAAGCTTCTTTTATATTAAAAGGTATTAGTGTCTGCATTAGACCAACATTCACTGTGACCATCCTTGAAAGGAATGTTTCCATACAGTCACTTGATCACAAGAAATGGCTGTTCTGCAACACATCCCTAATAAACTCATATTTAAGTATTTGTGAGTGAGTCCATGTAGTTCTGTTGTGGTTGTTTTGTGTTGTTGTTTTGTTTCAAATGTCCATGGAATATTCAGCATATATTCAAGAAAAGCCAAGTCTCATTTTATGTTAAAGAGTCTTCTAGCCATGTGGTTTGACTCCTTTGGGAATACATAAAGTCATTAACTTTTGGGAGAGGGCTCAAATTTTCATGAGATCCATTGTAATCAGCATTTTCACTGTGTATCAGTCAACTCATGTTGCTATAGCAAATGTTAATAAGCTGCATAGGAACTAAATAGAAATTTATTTCTTATAGTTCTGGAGCCTGGAAATTTCAGGATCAAGGTGATACCAGATTTGGTGTCTTACTTTGTCTCATAGATGGAATTTTATTTCTGTCCTCCCACTGCAGAGGGGTGAAATGACTCTATTAGGACATTTTTTTACAAGGATAATGTGGTGGTATGATTTAGAAATGTCCCCAAAGCCTCATGTGTTTGAACACGTAGCTCCCAGTAGCCCCTAGTTGGTGGTGTTGTTTGGGGACTTTTGCTAGAGGAAGAATGCTACTGGAAGTAGGCTTTGAGAGTTTATAGCCTTGTCCCAATTCCAATTTACTCCAATTCCTGCATCCTGATCCTGCAGCTTCCTGATCCTGAAGCTTACCTCCTTGCCTCCCCTGCTATTATGGACTTTCATTCTGGAACCATAAGCCAAAATAAATTCTTCCTTCTAGAAGTTTCTTTTGGTCATGGTATTTTATCACAGCAGAAGAAAGCAAATTATAACCAACACTATTCCCATTTATGAGATCTCTGTCCCCATAACCAAGTCACTTTCCAAATGTCCAAATTTTAACATCCTTACATTGGAGGTTAGGATTGCAACACATAGATGCTGCAGAACACAAAGACAGAGCACACTGCTGAGCTTCACTGCTCTTTTCTTTCCCTCATCTGTCTCCACTTTTTTCAGAGAGTGAAGTAAAATCTTTGATAATTATTCCCAACCAATCACTTGAGAGCAACCCGGACAAGATCTGTTAGGACTCCATTTTGGCCCTTAAGCTAGAAGACCCTTACTGTTAATTCACTCTGAGTTGAGCAAGAAGCCATTTTGATTGAAGATGTGTAAAGATCTTATATCATTCCAAACCTGAGAAATACCTTGTCAATCATGAAATAAATAGTATGTGATGCTTAGTGCTCTAGGATGCCAGAGGATAAGAATTTATTTGTTAAAATTTCATCTGTTCACTGTCCTTTGTTTCATTACTGGTTATTTTTCTTCATCAGGCCCCTCTGTGGATTCTACTAGTAACAACTATTTTTTAATGATTCCTAACGAAGCTTACCTTCTAGGTGCTGCAAAGGTTTTAATACAAGAGACTTTCTTAACTCCCCTCCCATAGAATAAAGAGAAATAAGAGGATGATGAGGTCATTCTCCAGCTGTAGATTGGAACCAGCTGTTATAGAAGTGTTCTCTTGTAAAATCAGTAAAACTGCCTTCTTTAATTGACTAATGGACATAGAAACTGTGAAAAGGATTATTTTCTATTCAGAACCAAATATAATGCTAAAGTCTCCTTAAGCTATGCACCTAAACAAAATATATCAATACAGGAGCTCTGACATCAACAATGGATTATTCTACCAAGGAGATGTTGGCCAGGGGATCCAAGCCCCCACAAATGGTAAAGGCTCCTTGCCTCCTAACTGGGATATCTGCAGGAAGAGAGGCGATAAGGCCCTGCTGTTGAAGACCTGATACAAACATGGAAAAGATGTATGGAGACCGCACTTGCAAGTATACAGATGGTCTCTGGGATGCCAGAGAGTGTTACCAAAGACCACTAAACCAATAAAGCAAATATAGGTCTCCTTGAGTCAAGCAAGACTCCTCCGTCAGCACCAGCTACACCTCATCTGCCTGGAAATACTGTGCAGCAGTGGCAGCCATATGTCTGTATATCCCAAATCTAATTGGCTATTGGCTCTCTCCTTGGAGGAATAACCCACGGCTGATGTCACAAGCTTACATCCTCTAATGGTTAGGAGATGTTATAAACCACACGAAGACCCTGCCATACTTGACAGAAGAAAATGTAGATCATGAATTGACATACCATCCAAACATCTGTGTCTATACCAAAGTAACCTACCATAACAATTAGTACTGTTTAAATACCCATATATCTAATTGTGTGTGCTTCATTAGTAGGATCGAAAGGCTATATATTATACTGTTTAAATACCTAAATATCTAATTGCATGTGCTTCATTAGTAGGATCGAAAGGTTAAGCCTGGACAAGCTGGCAGCCCATGAAAGAAAACAGCCAGAACTGACTAGAGACCAAGACATCAGCTCCAGAGAAAGTAGAGTGTTTTGCTTCTCATCCACCTGTGCCCCTTTTCTAAGCCTAGGGAACAATCTGCGGAAGAGGGGGCGTGGTAGAATGTAAGGGCTTCGATTGGGGTTAATGGTGAAACTACAACAATATAGACTGGACACTCATTTGATCAACTTGATTGAACATACAAGCCCCCCCTTTCAGGATGGTGGGACCCATGAGCTGTGTGGGTTTGGGCACAACTGCTTGCAAATTGGTTTTACATGAAGGATGCTTGTACTCACAAATTATCACCTATTGTTAAAAAAAATGAAAACAAAACAAAACAAAAAAGCAGAGAAAGATGCAGAAAACTTATGGCAGAATGCACGATCTGCGATGGGTAGGGGTGGGGTGGGGGGGAAGGGAAGGGGATATATGCCTGAACTGAATTGGAAAATGATGTATGAAATACACAAAGCATCAATAAAAATAAATTTAAAAAAAAGAAAAAAAAAGAAATTTTAATTTTTAAATGTAAATGTAAGTCTTAAGAGAGCAGAACTTTTCATATGCTATTCCTGTTCTAACCCTAATATATACACGACAAACAACAGACAGTAAAACAGTATTGACTTAGTGAATTTATTTTAAAACATGAATTCCCTTATCTTTGAGACTTTAGATCTTTGTCAGAAGGAAAAGAGAAATTAGTGGAGCCAAAGAAAGCTGGCTATTCTGATTTTATGAAAAATTTGGATCATAACTAATTCCAAAGTTTCCCTATAATAAGCTCTGCCCTTCACAACTATAAATTAATGTCACCTGGTTTAACATTGCTATTTGAAATACAAATATAAATAGTTTCTCATCCAAATATCAAGTGTTAACTCTCTCAGCAAAGCCACTCCTTGAGTTCTTACAAGCTCAGATCTCTTCTTGTGGGTATAAGCTCTTTTCTCTACCCTAATCCCATTTGCCTCACTGTCCAGAGATAGCCACAAAAGCAAGAGTGTATCTAACTGAACTTTACTGGAGATTCAAGCCAATAGGGGAGGGCAGTTTATATGGCAATAGGAGTTTCTAATTTTTAAGATTCCTTTGACTGTCGGGCATGGTGGCGCACACCTTTAATCCTAGCACTTGGGAGGCAGAGGCAGGCGGATCTTTGTGAGTTCAAGGCCAGCCTGGTCTACAGAGTGAGTTACAGGACAGCTGGGGCTACAGAGAGACCCTGTCTCAAAAAGACCAAAAAAAAAGAAAAAAAGAAAGAAAAAAAAACAACAAACAAACAAACAAAACTGATTCCTTTGACTATCCCACCATATGCAATTGGACATACACCCCACAGATTTCTATGCTCCTACCAGGTCACACTTAATTTCTAAATTAAATCTAATGCATATATTTGAATATAAGGATCAGAGTGATTATTTTCCCACATATCTGCCTATGAAGAATTAAATTTAAAATGTTCAACAAAACTCATTTTCATCATAGCTTTTAACTGTTGAATGTTTTCTGTCACACCCCTTCTTACACTACTTCACGTATCTCTCTACACATGTTATTCCAAGGCTCTGGCAATTTTCTTTATGAGACATAGTTTCTTGTAGCCCTAGCTGGCCTAGAACCTAGAACTCATTATGTAGACCAGACTAGCCTTGGTATCACAGAGATCTAAGTTTCTCCCTCCCAAGTTCTGGGATTAAAGGCATTTGCCACCATTCCTGGCCAATCCAACAAAAAAAATATTAAGAAGTATTTTTAGCTATTCATCTTATCAAAGAGTGTTCAGAATAAGAAGAAATAAAGAAAAGAAAAAAATAAGAACATCTCACTATTAACTACTACCAAAAATGACACAAAATACATCATGTTGATATACCCCATTCAATATATTTTTATGATTTCAGGGTCTTATAGCCAAAATTGCTAACGCCACTTATGCAGATTCATTGATACACACTATTTTTTTCTTTTTATTTAGCACATCTTTAGAATTTTCATCATGTCACTCAGGACACTGAGCAATTAAAAATATCTATTATTTATATCATGAATTTTCATCCTTGAGATTCTGATTTGGGGTAATAAAGATTGAAAGCCTAAACATCCATTTTTTTTTTGAGACAGCTGTGGCCCCAGCTGTCCTGGAACACGCTCTGTTCGCCAGGCTGGCCTTGAGCTCACAAAGATCCGCCTGCCTCTGCCTCCTGAGTGCTAGGATTAAAGGCGTGTGCCACCACGCCCGGCTAAACATCAATTTTTTAAAGATCTCTAGCTCCCTAAGGACACTCACAATCTAGCAGTCAAAGCTGATTGGTTAAGACTAAAGATGCATTTGTACACACAAGCATGGGCTTTAAAAGAGTCTTAGCAAATTTGTTTGATTCTTCCATAATTTTAAAATAAACAGGATTATATTGGTGTTTTATTCAACATTCTATTTGGCTTCTAATGTTAAAGTATGGTCTGTACCAAAATGAATATAGTACTGTAGTTTTATTACTGCTTTTAACATTCTATTTGGAGTCTCAGGTTAGAACGTATTTTGTACTAAAATCAATAATGAGAGCTACCATTCATGGAGCAGCCACCAAGAGTAAAGCATTGTGCTGAGTTACTTCACACGCTCTTATTTAAGCAAACAATTATTGGAAGTGTTACTAAATCTGTTTTACAGATTAAGAACTTGAGACTTGAAAAAGGTAAAATAGTTTTCATAAGATGTTCCAGACTAGGATAAGCTTCCAAGTATCTTCCCCAATCTCTTTCTACAGCAATTTCTCAAACAGAACATGATCTACAATCATATGTACTGTTTTTGGAGTCAAGCCAACAGGGTTTCAAGTCCAGGTACTTTCCTTCCCACTACTTAATATAAAGAATTGAATGTCATCACAATTGTCTGTATTTTACTTTCCTAAGGATTTCAATAATTGTAGTAAACCTTGAGAAAAGCATCATCAAGAATGCATACTAACTACCTTCTCTTTCTCTAGAGGACTTAAATCCAAAATGAGATTTTTTTTTTCTTCCTGCAAAAGAGAAATGGAAACAGAGACAATTGAAGTCATAAATAACCCTTGGGATGATGTTTTGAAGGATTTACTACACATAAATCTTCCCAGGAAGAGACTTAAATCTCATTCATTTGCCATATAACTTTTAGCTACTAATAAATTGCAACCCAGAACAAAAATGCCTCTTAAAAAGTGAAAGGACTGAAAACATTAAAACATACAAAATTTGCTCAAAAATAAAAATATTTTTCTCTAAATATATTACCAGCCTAGTTGTAATTACTGGGAAGTGTGACCCAGGCTATATTATGCATGAGAGCAGATGTTGCTGTCATTAGTAAAGCCCTTAACAGCAAAATTACAAAAGTCACTTGTAGAGAGGTGAAATTACTCATTCCATTGCTGTTTTACAAGAGAAAGATTTCAGATCAGAGTTAGTTTCATGTTCATTTTGCTTACAATCTTATGCAGTGGTTGTTACATTTGGATCGTATATGTTCCTCAAAGGCTCATAAGATAAAGGTTTGATTGCCAGCCCAAGGAAGGACTGGGAGGTGTCAGCATATCCAGGTCGATGTAAAAGCAAGCTACATCACTGATGGCATGCCTCAGAAAACAGAATTGGGATTCTGGTCCCTTCCTCTTTCATTCCTAGCCTCCTGGAGGTGAGCAGCTTTGCTCTATGCCACATTCCCCAGATGGGTTTTCTACCTCCTTTTTGGTCCAGGAAAAAAAGGATTCAACTAACTCCCGAAACTGTGATCCAGAATGGGTCTTTCCTTCATTTAAATTGTTAAGCTCAGTATTTCACAGCAAACAAATGCTGGCCAAAACAAAAGATTTTATCTACAGTTAAGTGAGAAGTCATTCATCTTAACTTAAATGAATTGGGTTTTCTAATGCACTCTGATTCAAGTCACATTAGTTTTTCTAAAAGAAAATTGACATCATCTTGGTAACTCATTTCTATGTCAAACAAATTAATTAGAGTCGACAATGCCGTTTGGCATAAAATATTATAAACTTTTTTGTATGCTTTCAAACTACTTCATCAACTCAACTCACCAAGAAAATTTCCATCTAGATTTCTCCTAATATCACCATGAGATGCTTGAGTTAATTTTTTTCATTTAATTGTTTAATTAACTGTATTGCCCTGTGTACATAGACCTTACATTGTTGGAATCATTCCACAATGGAAAGTTTGACAGAACAGAATTCAGAAAACTCACATTTAGTCTATAACTCTCTCTGCTCCTGTGATTCGTGTCAATGATTAAATTAAACACCTTTTCCCTCATCCCTCGAATATTGGCTTTGCTGCCAACTTGAAAAGTTTAATATAAAAACAAAGCTATATAATGATAGAATTTTTAAAATAAAGAAAACAATGTTTTTTAAAGAATAATCCAAAGAAGATTGATCTTATGGGAAATTCTATGAAAGAAACAACTGGTAAGTTCTGAAAGTTCTATAATATTTAGTGTTTATATTAAAAGTTAAATATTTTAAGAAGTCCTATAGTTACCAGAAGGGAATATTTAGGACATCACTAGGTTACTGTTTCCCCAACCAATGTGACAATGACATTTTTTTTAAAAGTCAGCCTGTTCTTTCTTAGATGTTCAGTACAAGAAAATATGGAAAATGCTGTACAATGTAATCAACTAAATAGTACTGTTGTGGGTCTGGGTGCTGTTCAGTGGTAGAGTACTTGGAAAATATGTATATTGCTTTGTTTGATCTACAGTGCAGCAAAAAAACCTATTGCAATAATAAAAAATAAGTTTTAATTTGTAAACAAAATTATTTCAGGTTTTTTATTATTTAAATATTTGTTAACTAAGAACTATTACCATGAATAATTTAGATAATTTCATTATTAAAAATTCTTGGTAATAAAGAAGACATAACATCTAAAATTTGTATGCTGTTGAATAACAGATCCTCAGAATATACACAGAAAAAATTGGCAGAAATGGGGGCTGTATAGATGCTTCAGAGTTAATCACAATGAGTGCTCTAGCACAGGATACTTAGCTTACAACCACTGTATCTGCAATTCCAGGGGATCTCCAAAATAGGCTTAAATTTCACGCTTTCTGTCCTCTGCCATCACCAGAATGCATGTGCTACACATAAATCCATACAGGTGCACACATACACAAACAAATAAATAAATATGTTTGAATGGCAGAAATGACATAATAGATAATAATATTAATACTTTCAAATTTTAATAGTCAACCTAATGAAAAAAAATCAAATATATACAAAATTTAGGAGGATATATTGTACATAAACATGGCCTCCCAGCCTGATACAGTTGATATGATATTAGCAATATTACAGCAATAAAACACACATAATTTTCAAGGGCATATAAACAAACCTTCAGATAAATAGACCATATGCTACAAAATAAACCTCAATGAATTTGGAGATTAGACTCCCATGGTTATACTCTCTGGATACATAAGTACAAATGAGTAAACGATGTCTGAAAATTTCCCAAATATTTTGAAATTAAGGTACATCTAAATATACAATTAGTTATAAAACAAGAATATTTTGAAAATGCATAATAATGAAGAAAAATGAAATCAATACATATCAAAATGCATAAACATACAAGCCAAAGTGACAGAAAAGTGTTGAAAAGTTGACCCTGTGCATATGTATGATCATTAATTTTACAAGTTGTGATAATTCAATAGAGAACAGGTAGTCTTGTCAACAGATATTGCTGACAAAAACCGTAAAATTTTATGTTGATCTGAAACCATTATATCAATTCTTATTTCAAATAAAATATTCAAACTAAATTCAAACACACCATAAACCAAAGCAAATTCATATAAAACTCTAAGACTTCTGGAGGAAATTAAAATAGATGAAGATGTTTTAGGATACCAAGAAAACACCAACTAAAACGACAGGTTAAACACCTGTCCCTCTTCTAAAACCATTATTAATAAAATTAGAAGACAAGCTAAGGCTGGACATAATTGCATATATCTGACAAGATATGTTTTGTATATTTAATTAAAAATGTCTAGCAAGAAATAACAAAGAAAATTTCTATAATCGAACAATTTTAAAATGAGAAAATATTTCAATAGACTTCACAAAAGACATATAAATTGTTAACATGCACCTAAGAAGATACCCTACATAGCAAATCATGGAGAAAATATAAATTTACAACATAACGTAATAGTTTTGCATATTTATTTTAACGAAAAACATTATGACTATCAATGGCTGCTGTTGAGAAGGCCACAAGGCACCTGTAACTCTCAGGTTGTTGGTAAGAATGTAGAAGGAATAAAACCACTTCCAAATTAGTGTAATTATTAAAGATAGGTATATTTTCATCATGTGACTCAGAATTACAGTCATAATAATTTATCCCAAAGAAATAAAACAATTCCACAAAAATGCATATTCACAAATATTCAAAGCAACATCATTCATAAAACCTAAAACCCTGTTGATTCATAGGTCACAAACTGAATAAATCTCAAAAATGCAATCAACAGCAAAAGTAGCCAGTCAGAGAGAATGTACACTTTATGATTACTCAACACTAAAAACTAGAATAGAAATAATCTATGGTGAAAGAGGGCAGACCAGATTTGGTGGTGCACTGACCACAAAACAACATTTTAGGGTGATGTGGGTGTTCTGTATATTGATTTCAAATGTGGAAGTTACAAAATTTTACACAAATTTACTAAACTATACTTTTAAAAATTATTCCAACTAATTGTCTATTTTTCTTCAATAAAATTGTTTCTAGAAATGTACATTCACAGAGAATGATTTTACATTCCTGATTGAGAGCAAATATAATTCTCAAATAAAAATTTTGTACTCTTTGACTTATATGGATTTCCTAGAAGCTTTTCATGACTCAGATTTGAATGCCTGTATATTTTCATGGGGGGGGCAATTGTACATAGACATCAGCAGTGGAGTAGAGAGCTATGAACATGAGAAGAGTGGCAGAGAAGAATTCAGTAAATTGTGTGCCACCACGCAAGTTAAGAGTGTGGGATTTGAGAGCCTGAATATCACACACTAGTTGTCCACTTGAGAACAGTAGGAGAACTCAGTAGAGATCATTGATGGAAGCCTGATGACGATGACCATTGCTACATTGACACTTCTGGTCTGCTACACAGGTACCCAAGCAAACTTAACTGCAGAGAGAAGGCTTTCAAAAAAAACAATGAAGTTGACAATGTGAACTGAGATGGGTGAGGAACAGACATAGGAGTGAACCTGTCAGTGTGCTTTGCAAAATCATTAGAGGGCATGCCCAAGTATCAGAGCATGTCACTCTCATAAATTTTAGACGTTGAGATGTTTGAGTTAAAGAATACTTAACATCTTTCATTTGTCATTTCTACCTGTTTTTTCGATTTCAACACATTATAACTATAAAGATAGAAACCAAAGGAACTGATAACAAATCTGAAAGTCGGGTTTCTATGATTCAGAAACAATGGAAAACTTAAATAGTATTGAGGTCTGCCACAACATTAAATATGCATCCATGTGGAGGGAATTAAAACATAGAAGGACAACTCAAAAATGTGGAACTATTCTTTCTTTCAATGATCTTTATTGGACAGAGAATATTTTCCCTGAGATCATTAGTTACTAGCAATGCATTTAGGATGAATATAGGGTTTAAAATCCTTAACTATTGAAACTAGCAAACTTCTATAACAGATCCTAAAATACTAAAACAGAAGCCTAAGAAAATTAATTTAAATTTCCACGTAGGAAATGAACAATTTATTTGCTTTTGTGTTTTTTGCGATAATATAAATCAACAGGAAAGTAAGACTGTAACTATTTGAGTAGCAGAAATATTTACATTTTAAATAAATATTAATTCCACATATTTAATATTCAGCACAATACTTTAGAATGCATTTCCTTATTTCAGCACATTTATCTGGATAAAATGTATCAACCAAAGCTCAATGATATCCTCAATTATATAGCCATTAACTTATGTTCCATTAATTATTACATTTCCATTCTGTGATTCAAAGCTTATTTCCTTGTTTTTGAAGTCCTAGATATGCAATTTAGAGTCACCTGAGATTAACTCTAATGCCAATACTCACAGGTTTTTAAAGAGATTTGGGGCCAACAAGTAATTTTTACAAATGCCCAAAATATGTTTCAAGTACTTTCAGATGAAATAATATTTTGTTTTGATTATTGTTTCATTTGTTCAGCTTTTGCTTAGAAATGAAAATGTCTAAAATTACATCTTCATAACAATTATTAAATATTATTAAAATAATGTTTAAATTGAAAATGGTATATAATGGACACATTGTAAAGTAACTTTACAAATTGGTAAAATTTTTCACTAATTAAAATAAAAATAAGGGGGCTAGAGAGATAACTCAGCATTTAAGAGCACAGATTGCAGGAGACCCTGGTTTTATTCCCAGCACCAAGGTGGCAATTAACAATGGTCCATAACTCCAGTTCCCAGGGATCTGATGCACTCTTCTGACATCTTCAGGCATTGTGTGATATGGGTGTACTTACATATATGCAAGCAATACACTCATACACAAAAAATAAAAAAAATAGTTTCAGAGTACACTATGTAACTGCTAAGGGAGAATATCAATAAATGATCCAATCCCAGCTTTAAGGCCTAGTAACCACAACGATGAGTGGCACAGCAAACTATATAGGAGCAGTCTTGGCACTTTTATCTTGGGGGTAATTAACAGCTACCTAATTGGACTTAATGCTCACTCAGTGGGAAGGAATTCATGGGTGGCACTGTAAACATAGCTAAATATACATAGCTGCAGAGGTCATAGAACTTAGAGAAAACTCTAAGGTTGTCACATCTCCAGGCAAATATAATTTCTTACTAAATGCTCAATATGGATCCTTCTATTTAGAGACAAGTTTGCTAGTCACCATTCATTATTGAACTTGTTTTGCAACAGAGAGACACTATTGCAGAGTCTCACAACTGTTCACACACAGAAAACAAGAGTCTGTGAGGTGCTCAATCCTAAGTGACACATCTACAAAGGAACCTCTACACCTAAGGCTCATGGAACCTAGTGGAACAAGGAGTAGTGATAGTAATGCATCTATCAACTCTCATCAACAAAGTTCCTTCATACAACAGAGGGCAATAAACACAAAAGGACACAAACAGCCAAAGCATAGAGAATAAGAGGCTGCAGAGTGTGGATCCCTGGACAGGACTCCTGTGTTAAACTTTACCCACACAGGGTCAGGGACCATTGTGGAATAGAGACAGAAAGATTGCTCCTTGGATCTTGCTCTTATAAACGTAGAGCAATCGTGTCAACATGCACAAGATCCATGCAAACTCAAGCAGACAAAAATCTAGTGTAGAACTCAGGAAACAGCCAGGAGGCTCCAACCTTAGCCAAAGAACTAGTAGCAGATGAGTACTGCTGGATGAAGGAGGACTGATCTTCTTTATGGATATGACTCCAGATAAGCTGACTAGACCCCAGAGAATGAACATGCACTGAGGGATGTCTAAGTACACCAACTTGACTCAATAGGCCTTACCATAAATGACAGGATGAATGAAATCTGGAGGGAGGTTGGCTAGAGGAGGGTGCAGATGCAGGAAGAGGTATAAAGATGATTAAAGTGTTTTGACTGAAATATATAAAAATTCAACAAAAATATATAAAAATTTTAAATAAAATAATCAAGGACTGGAAAGATGACTTGGAGGCTAAGAGTACTAGATACTCTTGAAGAAGACCTGGGTTTGAATCCCAGCATCCACATGGTGGCTGACAACTGTCCATAACTGCAGTTCCAGGGTGTGGCTATGATAGCATTATCTGTCTTCCACAGACACTGTACAACATGGGTGTACTTACATACATGCAGTGTACTTACACTCATACACATAAAATAAAAATAAACTAATTAAATTAACACATTAATTAACAGCGTTGGTCTCACCCATCATTTTATATACCCTGAATTAATTTCATTTCTCTTAAAGATTTTACCTTTTAAAATTCTCACAGATAACAGATAATAGAAGAAAGAAAATTCTACCTTCTATTTAAAGAATATATGTACAATTTGGGAAATGTCTTGGGCTACATGAAATCCAGCTTCGAAATCACCATGCTGCTTACAGCCTATAAGAAGGTGTTCTTAGACATGAATTACATATAATGGTCTGACACCAAATATGAAATATATGTCTAAGTTACAGAATATGCATAAATAGGAGCTCAAGAGACGGCTCAGTGGTTAAGAGTACTGGTTGCTCTTGCAGAGGATCAACGTTCAGTTCCCAGTACCCACACAACAGCTAACAACTATCCATACTTCCAGTTCCAGCGAATCCAATACCTTCTTCTGACCTCTGTCTGCATTGTATGAATATGGTGCACTTATATGTAGGCAAAACACTCATACATATAATATAAAAGTAAATAAATAGAGCAAAAATTTAAAATATGTGCATATAAGCACAATATAGCCTATAGTATATAATATACCCCAATAAAAATGAAATTTACATGTTCCACTGTCTATTATTTTTTCCAGTTTGCATAATGGTTTTCCTCTCAAATATTCAACAATGGATCAGTGTATCAACAAACATAATGTGAATTCTATACAGTATAAAAATTCTTTTATGGGAGCTGGAGTGATGGCCTAGCGGTTAGGAGCACTGACTGCTCTTGCAGAAGACTCGGGTTCTATCCCCAGCACCCACATGGTGGCTGAGAACCGTCTGTAAATCCAATTCCAGGAGAACTCCAGTTCCAGGGGAATCCGACACCCTCTTCTGACCTCCGCAGCATTGCACGACATGGGTGCACAGACCTGCATGCAGACAGTACATTCATACACATAAAATAAATAAATAAAATTTAAAAAATTCTTTTATTTTTTTTAAAAGTGACACCGCAATGCCACAATTAGAAGCTTGAAAATTAAGAGACTTCTAAAAGCACACCAGGTTTCAAATACAGAATATTAATGATGGCGACTTTCTTTTCTTTTTTTTTATTTTTTTAAATTTATTTCTGTATGTGTAGGAATATACTGTCTGCATGCAGGTTTGTGCACCCATGTCATGCAATGCTGCGGAGGTCAGAAGAGGGTGTCGGATTCCCCTGGAACTGGAGTTCTCCTGGAATTGGAGTTTCAGACGGTTCTTAGCTGCCATGTGGGTGCTGGGAATCGAACCCGGGTACTCTGCAAGAGCAGTCGGTGCTCTTAACCGCTAGGCTATCTCTCCAGCCCCAATGATGGCGACTTTCAAAACTGAAGTTATTTATATGAAAGTATCCAAGAAATATCTTGTTTTAAAATTATTTTAAATTATGCTTACGTGAAGCTGTTTGACTTTTTTAAAACCCAGAATCAAATCTCAGTTGATGTAAGCTCCACAGACTGATAATTGTCTTTCACATTCCTCCATCTATTTCTGACTATTCAGTGCTGTACTGAACTTCTAGTGTGTATAAAATAAAAGTTAATAATTTAAAATTTTGAAAAAAATGCAAAAAGTGACACCCCAAGAAAATAACTATGCCAAATATCATAATACTTTTAAATGCAACAAAGATCTAAAGAAGATATAAGGATTTTTAAAATGTAAATTAATTATATGTCCCTTCATGATTTCTGAGGAGATGGGACAAAGGTACTAGCCTCACAGCAATCAGTAAAAGTGTGAACAACTGCAACTGTCAACTAATTTCAAAATGGGCTTTAAAATTCTTTCTTTTACAAAATATCTATCTTTATTTTTTTTAAACTACGGTTTTATTTTTTTTAATTATTTTATTATTTATTTATTTTTATGTGTATCAATGTACTGTCTGCATGTAGGTTTGTGCACCCGTGTCGTGCAATGCCGCGGAGGTCAGAAGAGGGTGTCGGATTCCCCTGGAACTGGAGTTCTCCTGGAACTGGAGTTACAGACGGTTCTTAGCCGCCATGTGGGTGCTGGGGATTGAACCCGGGTCCTCTGCAAGAGCAGTCGGTGCTCTTAACCGCTAGGCTATCTCTCCAGCCCACAAAATATCTATCTTTATAAGCAACCTCGCTCTAAAGCATAAATTAGCCACCGTTGCTTCCTGTTTCCCTCATGTCTCACAAATCCACAGTGAATCCAAGGCTCCAGCCCTGCTCTCTATCCAGGATTTAATGATTTCTTGCTGCCCACGTTGCGACCACCAGGGTCTGAATCTGAGGCCTTGTCTCTTTTCTGCATTCTTATAGCAGCTTTACACCTATCTTCCTGTGATCATAAGTCCCCTTTATATGTAAGTTACATCGTAGTTTATCTGCTCAAAGCCCTCTGCGGACTCCATTTGTAGTCACAGGTAAAGTCAAAACCCTACTTTCTCCACTTATAGCTCGTTTCATGCTTCTCTCCAGGACTCACTCACTCTGCTCCATCTCCCAAATATACCCGAGGCATTTATAAGTTTACACATCATCTTCAAATGGTGCTGCTCCATGTGCCGAACTGACTAGCTCCCTTGATTCTTTCAAACTTTATAAGGGGCATTTGCCAAATGGTAAATAAGAGTAATAAACTAATAAACCTCCATATTCTGTTTTATTTGCCTTCTCATACCTTATTAACACCAAGTATACAAAATATTTGATGATTGCTGTCTTCTCCCACTATGTTCTAAGCTCTGTGAACATAGTATCTAGGTTCTTTACTGCTGTATCTTTAGAATCTATACAGGTACATGAAGCAGGATGCATTCAATAAATATATCCAACAGGTAAATTAATACCCAGGGGTGAAGTTGCACAGGTGGCATCGATCATCCACTTCCTCTGAAGCACCTCTTTTGAAATTCAGATATTTGAGACACCTATAAACCATGAGTCTAGCATATAAACAATTTTTCAGATAGGTAAGTTGGACCTTTCAGAGAACATGGAGGTATATTTCTGATGTACAAAGGAGTGTTATGCTGATAGCCTTATGGGTTACAATGAATTGTAGTTGCACTGTAGTATGTCACCTACAAAAATGGTCCCTAAGATTTCCTGAAACCTCTGTTATTTTCTGTGTGTCAGTTTGTAGAACTTACTACATTATTGACAAACTGTAAAAACATGACTGGGAAAAGTGGGAGGAGTATGGTTTAAGCCAGGGATGCAAACCTCATTCACTCTATACTACCTCCTTCATAGCTCTAGATGTATACCCTTAGTCCAAAACTATCATTATTACAATTAGTTAAGACAACATAAAGTTATGGAGTTATATCAGATAGGAAAGATCACAAGGTAATAACATCCTGTTAGCATCCTAGTAAGTTGTTGTGGTCTTCAACCGACCTATCTCATTGTGGAACCTCTGTTGAACAGTGTACTACAACTGCCACTTCCACAAAACGTATGCCCACCAACTCCATTGAATGATTGAAATAATATGTAGAAGACATTCATTTTATGTCACATAGCCAAATGTGGAAAAAAAATTTCTCTAACTTCATTTTTCTCTGAAACCCATACAACTTACCATATGGAGAATCCTACAATTTCAGGCAATTGAGGTCTATCTAGGGTCCTCTCATCCTGCTACCAATGTTACACGAGGGTTTCACATGTTGTATATCATGCCCCGGTATTGCAGCCAGATGCCACCTGATTCTCACTCACCATTGTTCCTCTCTATTGTTCCCAGGGACCTACAACTTATCTGGTCATCTATAGTCATGCCCATTAAATTGCTGTCCTGTGTTCCTGTCCCAGCTCTGGCCCCCTGTTCCTGTCTCATGGATACATCAGCTTCTGTGTTCAACATTTTACATAGGGCCCTTCCCTCATGTTCTATGTACCACATACACCTATCTTAACTCTGCCTAAAGGCTTTCATTTTGCCAAAATTCCATCCTGTGAGCAAGGTCCTTATGCTCTTAGATTCCTAAACCCCAAGACTTAGAGCTATTTCCCAGGATAAAACATGATAAATCTTCACATTTCCACTAAGAAATTACTTTTCTCTGTAGTGTGAAAGAAAGCCTTTACTGTGAATGCAAAGGCAGGACTAGCTCTGTATGATCTTAACCTGTCCATAAAAATTATATTTGCTCTGATGCAGAATTAGTGCCCTTGTGATTCAAGGGTTCTCTTTCAGTATACACAACTCAAGCCTTTGGAAAACAAAACAAAAAATGGGAAAATGTTTATGATCAAAACAATTAGCTCTGTCAAATTTTCAAAAACAAGCTTGCCAAATATTTCCTTTGTTTGTTGGCTCTGCCACAGCAGAGGTCCTGGAGTGAAAAGCTGTAGGTGTTGGGGAGGCACATGAGGTACAAACAATAAATGTGCCTATTACTTATTTTAAATGGTCCCACTAAAAATTACATGAGCAATACATGAAAAATACCTGATGACTATCCACCCCCCCAATACACACGTCCTGCAAAAGAGCCTGGTGAACTAAAAAAAATGAAAAAGAACAGCATTTTAAACTCAGGTAGCAGGAAGAAGTGATGGGTAAGACAGTAATAAGGGGAGAATATAATAAAAATACAATATATCCATGTGTGAAATTGTCAAATATTGAGTAAAAATATATTTAAAAGAATGGGTTACAACAGGAATGACTCTGTAGTAATCAAACTGCATGTCAGTGATTGCCTGAAGAAATGTGTGAGGTTTGGAGGAGTTGGAATGATAGATGACAACAGCGTACAGGTAACTTTGCTTGTGGGATGATAAATATGTTTCTTACAAGGTGCTGTGGTGGTGGTGTATACACACCCACAAACACAAACTGTGCACCTTAAGCTTCTAAGCTGATCATATATGAAGCACACCTGAATAAAACATACCAGTGTTTTATAATTTATATTGTGTAAACTATTATAAATGTTTTTGATAATGCAATATACTTTAATGATTAATTATATTGTATTTTAATGAGAAATTCTATTTCCCCTAATATTTTGGGAAAATGTAATAGTGGAAATCAGGCTTAGCTAATCATGACGAGTGTTCACAGACTTTAAGTTGGAAGAGTATAAGCATTATTGTAGTTAAAATAATGGACTGGGGCTGGAGAGATGGCCTAGCGGTTAAGAGCGCCGACCGCTCTTGCAGAGGACACGGGTTCAATCCCCAGCACCCACATGGCGGCCGAGAACCATCTGAAACTTCAATTCCAGGAGAACTCCAGTTCCAGGGGAATCCGACACCCTCTTCTGACCTCCGCGGCATTGCACGACACGGGTGCACAAGCTTGCATGCAGACAGTACATTCATACACATACAGAAATAAATAAAAAAATAAATAAAAAATAAAAAAATAATGGACCATAACTTCCCTTCACACTGTGATTCTATTAAATAATGATTATTTTGAACATTAACAAAACATTGGCAAGTAAGTGAAGACAATTAAATGAGCAGAAGCTTTATGGTGATGGTTAGAATACCAGGAAACAAGAGTGAAGAAGGCGGAGCAGATCCCAGGTAGGAACATGAGAAAGCAGGAAAAAGGCCAGAATTCTTGGTGTATTTGTTTGAAAAATAAAAAGTGTAAACAAGAAAAATAGAACACATCAGAAGTCTGAACCATCTTTTCAAATTTCTCAACACAGTCAGCTTTATGTAGCATATACCCCCCTATATTTTGTTTTTGTTTTGTGCATCTATGATAAAACTCAATTCATAAAAAATTGAAAAAGAACAGAAAGATATTATAAAATTCATAGAAGCATTTGAATTGAACCCATATTAAAATTACTTGACTCATTTTGAGGGAAATTGAAGTGACATTTTTGAAAGTTTCCTCAACATGTTGCACTCTCTCCTTGAAATGAGACTAACATGTAGGAATGTACATAATTAAGAAGTACATTGTCCATTTATTCATGGTTGACATACAATTCTCATGTTTATCAAGCTCATCTCTGTCTCCAAATCAAAAGTGAGTTCATAAATGATAGTTTGGGGGTGATGTTGCTGTCACATTAGTGTCCTGGCCTGGACAATTACCACTGACTTCTCCTGAGCAAGACCATTGCCAGGACTTCCATGGGATTCTGAGGAATCCCAAATAAGAGATATTTTTATTTTATTTTATTTTATTTTATTTTATTTTTACTGATTCTTTGTAATTTTCATAGTTTAGCTTGATAGTATTTAGAGCCCTTCCTCTATCAAACAAATCTTTTCAACCTGCTTAGCACATCTCAGTCTACCATGCATTCTAAACAAACACTGGGAAGAAACTCAAAGAAAAAATTACTTTTGACACAAGTAGATTCCCTAAGATGAAGAGGTGAATTTTGAAAATGGCAATTGGGTTCTTTTCAATGTAGTTATTAACAGTCACAATTGCTAGGGCCAAGTTCATTCCCATGTTTTATTAAAGGAACCTGATGGGCCAGGGACTAAAAACATTATATCTGTTATGTGAAGCACTGAAAAAGATCACAGGGCTGGGAAATAGTAACCCTGTTTGCACCTCTGGGTGTGTATATGGGAGGATGGACATGTATATCTAATTCCCAGGTTAGAAGTTGGAGCTGGAAGAACACTTGACCTCCTATGGTGAGAGCAAAAGCAGCCACTATGGAAGGCATCTCAGGGGTCACTGAGGAGATTTAGTATCATCCTTCAACTCACCAGGGACAAGAAGCATATCCCCATAAGGGCAGAAATATGCACATTATAGTTCTTTCTGTCAAACTTAAGACACCTATCAAGCTGCTTGATGCTCATTTTAAAATGTTTCTCCATACCCTGTCTCGAAAAGACCAAAAAAAAAAAAAAAAGTTTCTCTAGACCTTAGAGTAAATGAACACTAAAACCATTTATGAGGCATTCATTCTTTTCCATCCTAGTAAAAAGAAAAGTAGTTATAGGTTTCTTACTTAAAATATTTTTCTTACTGGATATAAAAGTCCATTGCAGGCCCTAATTTGTTTATTATTTCTCTAATGTGCTCAATCCCAGAATCATATCCTGATATACATGTCTGAAATCTCTAAGAAAACCGTGACCTAGCAATCAGTTTTCCAGGATTCTGTCAGGCTACATCAGTGGATTCAATCTTTCAAACTAAGTAAATAATGATCATTTTATGCAAATGTTTTGGATTTTTAATTTCTAAATACACCTGGTGACTAACATTTGATTGAAATAAAAATAAAAATAAAAAATATATTAATAAAATGATAGTTAAGTGCTTAAAACTACTATAGCAACTAAGTCCTTCAAAGGTTTATAAGCACATCAATTGGTGTTTGCTTTAGGCCAAAATTTGGCATTCCTATTTGATCGTGGAGATGCAAATTACTGTTTGTATTGGTTAAGCTGATGATTACATGCAAAGCAGTAGGGACAAAAGGGAAAGAAAATAATTTCTCGGGCTTCTCAGGATTTGTTTAACCTATTGTGTTAAAATATGGCTTATTATTTAATTCTAACATGAAGCAACATAAAATTTCTTAGCCCACAGTTTTAAATTTAGCAAGTATTGCAAATACTTGCAGAATAATTACTTCTACAACTATAATATATATTATTAACAATGATGTACCCTTCCACTCAAGCAGAAAGATTCTTCCAATGGTCAGGGTCCCAAAAGTATGCAGATGAAACCACAGTGTCAACTGTTTCTATCATAAATAAACTAACGATGCCATTTTCTTCCATGAGGCAAGAAGCTATATTAATATTTTTTTCTCAATTTTGGTTTTACTGTAATACTTTGGAAAAAAATCCAGATGATCAACAATCCCTACTTATATCAGATGTTATCCATTTCTGAAGATATTTTCTATATCTTTGGAAAAGTATGGAATAGTGTTTCAGGATTCTAGGTAATTTGCTTCCATAGTAGTGCTTAAAGTCGATTTTCTAAGAAACTAGGACATTTTTAAACATAAATAAAACTTAATTAACTACTCTGTTGAAGTCACAAGTTGATCTAATAATGTTTTGTATATGAATAATTGGAAACTTCATGTTGATGATCTTCCTATACCTACTCCCTGAAAAATACAGGAACAATACATGGGATACAAAGAAATTGTCTCTCATATAAATCCCCTGTGTGATCATGACTTCTCCATGTAGTACAAGGAGAGTTGATCATGTAGGAGTTTGGGGAAACTCTACAGGCCTAGAAAGAGTCTACAAGTTTAGATACTGAAAAAAATCTTTCTCAGATGTTTGCTACCTGTTCTCATTTTCTGTTTATTGTAAAGAAACTTCAGAAAAACAGATTAATCACAATATTAAATATTTTCTGTATGTTTATGAAGATGTATGAATAGTATTTATTTGGAGGAGTTTGCAGAACAATATGGGAGGGGGGATTTAAGCTTAATTTTTATCTCATTTTGAATTTCAGACTCAGATTAGGAAAGGAAACCACAAAATGAAAGCTACAACCCACAAATCAAATGATCCTAAAGAAAACAGCTGAGGCCCCTTTCTCTCTCTCCTCTCCTCTCCTCTCCTCTCCTCTCCTCTCCTCTCCTCTCTTCTCCTCTCCTCTCCTCTCCTCTCCTCTCCTTCTCTCCTTTGGCAGGAACCAACTAATTCTAAGGGATCATGTTGATAATTGTAATTCAGAATAACAATTTTTATTGGAAAAGCATGCCCAACAGCTAGAATCCATGAAGAACTTCCGACCTCTTCTGCCATAATCTGTCCTAACATTAGCCTCTGAATTTCATGAACAGTTCAAACACACAATGATACAAATGACTGCCTAGATGGCGGATGACTTTAAGAGATGGACATTTAGCACAACATAGGTTTGCTTTGCAGATGAAGATTCTCTTTCAATTGATGATTGAGTTCTCATTGTAGAATTCTGTAGCCTTTTTCCCTGTCACACTTCTTGTGTTTTCTATATGAAAATAGGCTCACTCTGAACATAATAATGGAAATGTGAAAATAGAGATAACTGATTTTCATTTGGTTTTGTTGGTTTACTTTTGAGATTCTTCATCTACGAAACCCAGATCTGTGGTTCTAAAAATGAGCAAACTTGAATATTTCTTCAGCTGTTTATTTTTCTGGAATTCTGTACAGTAACTTTAAAAATAAAGTTTAGTATCCATAAGCAATGCTATGTAGATTATTTGAGCTCATGTGCTATGGGTATTTTGACACTTGGAGCTGCCCACTGATGTCCCAATTTTCTCTAGTTGACTTGTGTAATCACAGTAAAATGAGGGAAATTCATCCACAATCTTCAAGGCAGCTTAATTTTCTTTTAATGAAAAAGCATGACCTTCAATTCTATCCTCTTACTTAATACTTTATAGTGGGTAGGGGAGTTTGAATAGTTGTAATTAATTTAGGAGATCACATGTGTTCATTGGTGAGGTTGTTTTTCTTTTTGGGTATTCTCAAATAGCTAACATTACAGTAAACCAAAAATGAATGCAACGTTGTATGTCACAGTTACTTCCCAGGGTTGAGACTGAAACTCTTAAGTTGTTTTGACTGTACACTAATAGCAATTTAGATAATTCTGCTCAAATTTAAAGACATGAGATGCAAAGACATGGCTGTATTCCAGCACATTCTTCTTGTCAGAACCATTTAAAATCACCTTCTTACACACATACATATTGAAACTCAACTTTAGGTGTTTTATTTTTATGTACATTTCTTTTTGTCCAGAAATAAAATATCTAAATACAGACAGTGTAATGTTGTATATGTATAGCTTTCAACAATACTTGAGCTGAATAGATGCTTTGTACATTAAATTTGTCTTTTAATGGAGTTCACAGCTACATTGATAAAATGGATTCCTCAGATCCCTTTTTTCTTTTTTAATTAATAACAAGCAGAGAGACAAGTACAGTTTAATATTAATAAGCAGCTCAAATAACACTTGGTTAAACTATGTACAATACAAACCATTCATACAAATGAAGACTAAGATATTGAATTTGTTACAATATGTGTAGTAAAGATAAGTCAGACACTTATAACTTACATGGTGTCTGCCAGGCATTTCCCTTCTTATATAATGATCAGAACTTGTGTTAAGCAGCCTTAGTTTTTCTTGACATTGCAAAGGTCCAGTGATTGGTGATGAAAGCTGTAATCCTGGTGTCTGCCCACATGTAAATTCCAAATGTTTGCTCATCTTTACTGAGAATGGGCTCTTCCCTCCATAGAAAGAAGAACCATCCTGTATCACCTTGAATGTGCCTACTGTATGCTGGGAAAAAGTTACTACACTTTGTTGTGTTCATAAAATAAAGAATACTGAGCTCTAAAGACACATTTTTTTTCCATTTAACAAGCATATAACTCCTACAGTAGTATTCACCAGCACAGCTACTCCAAGCAGTAGGAATGCATGAGTGGGGATTATTGATTAGCATGGATTCAAGACTTTAAAGGAGATTTCCATAACAACCAGTGTTAGACACATCTTCTGTCTAGTTAATCCTTGGGTTTGATTATAGTTTATCCTGAACCATCATGAGTCAGTGAAAGCCCTCCAAACGGGAACCATGATAGATGAAGCTGAAATGTGCAAGAGTGGGTGCTCATGTGCTTCGATGGGAGAGCTTGGCTTCAGGTGACTGAGATCTGTGGTGATTTACAACTATGCTGAGAGACGAAGCTGACTGGGCAAAAATTATATGGATTGTTTTCCACTAGTGTGTTTGCACCAGTCGACAAGAGCAGTGATGTAGACACATTCCAGGCAACAGATGTGACCTTCTTCCTTGAGGTAACAGCCCTGTCCTTTGACCTCGAATTCCTCAGGCTTCAGTCTCAAGCCCTGTTCATCCTCATCCTGAGGGGAAGTAAGGTGTGTCACTGTGGTAGTTGTAGTCAGGGCATACTTTCTGTACTAGTTTATAGTCTGTACTATAAAAGGAAATGTAAATGCAGATCACCTTGAAGGGCTTGGAGCAGAGCCAGGACACATGACTTTGGGTCTGCTCCTGGTAACAGGTTTTTGAAGGGTCATAGTTGCAGAGTGTGTTCTTGGTAGCTTTGTCGACCTTTTCATATTCAATACGACAGTTGAAGGATTTGGAATCTTTGGCATCAATCACGGTTTGTTGTGCCAAGTCGAATTCCACAATCTTAGTTGGGGGCACCAAGCTGACAGATACATTCCCCTGACCAGTAGAATTATGCCTGAAATATACACTGAACGTCCCATTGCCATGATCTACAATTTTCCCAGTTATCAACAGATTTAGCTTCACTGTTTTGATGTTGGAATGAAAATCACCCCATCCAAACATTTTCTTAAACTTGCCCGTCTTTACAATGGGCCGTCTCTTGGCCCTGGGCCGAGGTTCTTGAAGGTCTGTGGAGTTCCTCAGCCAGTCCCAGAGGTCTTGTTCAGAATAAGGTTCTGGGGTGTCATAACGCAGGTCCAAATCTGTGTCATTTTCTTTGCCACGGAAAGTCTGTGATAGGAGCCGGCTGATGGACAAGTCTTTGCTGCTTTCTGTCCATATGTGTTTAAGTGTGGATTTGCTGCTTCCGGACTTCAGGAGTTCTGACTTTCCACCATTTGTTAAATTGGTACATGTGACCTGAGAACAAAATTAAAAAAAGGTGTTTACATCACCACATCTAAGAATATACAACACATATAAAACACACACACACACACACACACACACACACACACACACACACACACACACGTTCCAGGCCTTGCCGGAAGGCTCAGAATTAAAAGACAAGATTGCTGTTTTTGTTCTTAAAACCACCTTCAGTATCTGGCCAATGTTTATTAAGATGTGATAAAATACCAATTCCATTTTTACTCAACAATAGGGAAGGGGAGGTGTGGGTGGATAAAAACCACCAAGCATGACCTGAAGATCCATATACAGCATTGACTACGGGAGGAAAAGGCCACCTAGCATGAGTAAGCCAAATTGAATTCAAATATAAGCTGAGCTAAAGTAAATTATGTCTCAGCACCAAAATCCACTTTTGAAATAAAATTTTATAAACGATTATGCTCTTTTTCTGCCTCAGAATCATCACAAGCTCTATCTAAAGTTGTATAGTTCTAGGAAATATGTCAGCTGATAACCTATGGACTTTTAGAGAGTTTATTCCATAATTATATTAGAAAAAATGCAGTTTACAAGAGAATGTGGCATGTGTTAGTTCATCGACTACAGTAATCTGTTTAGTATCACCATTCAGAAGCACCAGGTGTAAAATATGTCTATTTTTATCTTCCAGGGCTTAAAATTTGGTTTATGAAGAGTTATAATTACTACATCCAATATTCACTATGATATAGATATTTCACAATCTGCAGAAACTGCTCAGTCAGCAGGTCACTAAGTGAGACTGTGAGAGTCAAATAGGGAAGATGTTCTCCAAAATCCCAGTCTTGCTTCTTTGGAACAGTTAGTCCCCTCATCAAAGCCAAGGATTCAAAGGAACCAATTTCCCCAGGGTCCCCACTGGTCTAAACTTAAAAGCACTGATTGCTCATTCTGAAATGGGGCACTCAGGACAGAGATGAACAAAACCCAGAATCCACAGAAGCCAGCAGCCAATCCAGGCAAGCCATTCACCATGTAGACTAACTCTTCTTGGGTAAGGTTGCTGAATTGATTCCCCCAAGATGCCCATTAAAAAGCCAAGCTTCACCACTTATTGCTCTGGCCACACCTCTGGGTCCTTTCTCAGATATGATTCTGATTGCCACACAGTAGCCTCTTTGGACACTCTAATCTCCATCTGAACAATTCTCAAAGTAAAAGATCATTCCCAAAGAGCTTTCTTAAGTGAGGCCCATTAGGAATTAGAGAAGTGTTCTTAAAACCCCTTCCATAGGCTTATCCATACAGGTCTCGTTATGATAAAAATCTATACCAAGAAGATCAGTGAAAGAGTCTATCCCAATCATGCACAATAACATAAATTTAAGGGCCTGGCTCACTAGGACTTTCTGGTAGCTGTCATTTCTCTGGTCCACTTACTTGACCTCTCTTTGCTTGTTTTCTACCTCTATAAATAAAATTGATAATTGCATCTTCTTTTTAATGTTACAGAGAAGACTGAATGAGGTAAGGCCCATGAATCCTTGAGAATAGTAGTTGGCACATCAAAAGGACACAATAAAATTAGCTATTATTACAGAACCTAACCTGATGTTTGGAGGTCACTAGAGAAAGACAACCAAATGGTCCATCATGATGTTGTCTTTGACTAGTGTTGGCCTGGATGATACAGCTAAATTTTTGGAAGCTAGGGTGGAGCAGTTTTCCCCATAGACATGGATGAAAAGGGTTTGAATAACTAAGGTGGAACAAAGTTCTTTATCTTTGCTGTTGTGTCTTTTCACTACTGCACTAAGTTAGCTTTCCCCTACAAATCATAAATATTTTTATTCTTACCCAATTCACACTGAGACAATCTGATTGATATGGGACCATTCTCACATGTGGAAAAATACCAATTACATTTGATATATTGGACAAACTTCTAAACCTTAAGAAATACTGCTTGTTAATCTTTGTGTAAGGTCATTGCATCTAAGATAAAGTACAGAATTTATCATGAGTTTATATCTCATGACCACCATACAGTGCCAGAGCTAGCACATTGACTAACATGAGACTCTAAAATGCCTATTCACACTGTTAGCCTGTGTCCTACTACACTGTTACCATGTTCAAGACAATAGCTGTGACATCCTGGAAAGGGGCAGAGGCTATGGTATGCAGAGGTTACTGAAGGACAGATAAGTACCAATGGAGAATTATATCATATGGATAGGATGATTCCTAGAAAGAATGCACAGATTACAGTGTGGAGAGTTACACCTCAGAGCAGCCAAGACCAACTTCATGCTCGCTGTCACTCTTCCAACTTTTAATTGTATCACATACGAAAATGAAGCAACAACCTCCTGAAGGCAGGAGTGGCTCAGATGGGCCACTTCAAATCTCAAAGAGATTTGAGATTTTACTGGGAATTGGGTGGTCTTGCTACTGACTTCCTTTCAGTTCTGTGTGCTCTCCCTTCACTTTTGCGTGGCCCTTGCAATGGTTTCTCTCCTTTTACTTCTGCACCCAGACTGTTTCCTATCTATAATTTCTCATTATCCCAAACATTATTTCAAAATGGGTTATATTCAAATAGTGTGCCTGACCCAAACGGCTGTTTTTAACAATGTATGATAAAATGTATTGCCAAGGCCAGGTGTGGCTGTGCACGCCTTTAATCCCAGTGCTCAGGAGGCAGGGGCAGGCAGATCTCTGTGAGTTCAAGGCCAGCCTGGTCTACAAATTGAGCTCCAGGCCAGCTGGTGCTACAGGGAGACCCTGTGTCAAAAACACCAAAAAAGAAGTATGATCTAGCCAGGTATGGTGGCACACATCTTTAATCCCAACATTTGGGAGGCAGAGTCAGGTGGATCTCTATGAGTTCAAGGCCAGCCTGGTTACGTAGTGAGCTCCAGGACAGGTGGGACTAAAGGGAGACCCTGTCTCAAAAAGACAAAATAAAAGTATGACCTAAAGGAATGATATTACATGGGGAGTATATTTTGAGTGAGGGGGATTATGTATAAGAATGTATATAGGACAAGAAAGAATTTAATTTTCCATCTATCCCTTTATCTAATGATGACATCATCTGCCATGGGGCAATTTTATTATCATATATGAAGTATAAACATGGTAGTTTCATAGTTAATATTATTCCATGTAATTACTAAATAATAGAAGCAGCTAACATTCTTATTAGTTACCTAAATGAAATGTATTTCAAAATATACTAATTTGAGCTGAGGCTATAACTCATTGATGGAGCACTTGCCACATGTGGAAGTCCCTGAGTCCCTGTCCCATACTGGGGGTGAGGGAAGAAGCAACAAAATTGCCCCCAAAGAAGAAGGGTAAATAATATTTGCAGTTCAATTTATCAGTAGCATCTAGGGAGTGAAAAGGAAAAACTGTAGAAGTGGAGTTATGGTCTCAAGAAAGAAGAACCAATGTATCCAAAAGGATGCTAAGACTCTAACAGACAAACAAGCCTCTGATTTTCAGTTTCCTCAGTTTTAAATTATATTCTGCACAGCTGTAGCAATTATGAGAATGGACTCTGGAGTCAGACTGACTGAATCTTAGACTAGGCTTTGATTCTTAACAGCTGTGTTATGTGCACAACTTACTTAACTTCTTTAAGCTTCTGTTTTCCACTCAAGAGACTAGTAGGATAATACCCACATCTCTCACTGTCACATTGAAGGATTAGGTAGGATACTCCACCCACAGCACCAAGCACACTCCCTGGAACACAGTGAGTGTTCAACATTAAGGGTATCAGCTTACTGAAATGAATGACTATGAATAACTTGCAATAGTATTTGAAAGGAGTAGACACGCTCGTGCAAGAACATCTCTCTTTAGCATTATCATAAATGTAAACTAAAAGAATTTACTACAGGTGAAGGAGTCAGGGAAGATACATGCCTAAAATTTAATCTGAAAAAGAATGAAATAAATAATAGAAATATGCTATACAGCATCACACCTACAGCAATCAAAACTCTATTATCCACTCACGAATCTGTTAAAAAGGCAGACCTGACAGTAAACAACTACACCAAAATAAAATATATTTTAGCAAAATTGGAAATATATGGGTCTCTAATAAAATGTGTGCTGAAATGTACTTTTAAAAAGAAAGAAAACAAGCATCCTTCATATGAAACCAATTTGCAGGCTGTTGTGCCCAAACCCCCACAGCCCCACCGATGCTTGTACTCATGGATCATCACTTATAGCTAAAAAATGAAAAAAAAAAAAAACTGAAAGAAAGATGCAGGACAGTTATGGCAAAATGCATGATCTGGGATGGGGTGGGAGTAGGGGGGAAGGGAAAGGGAAATATGCCTGATCTGAATTGGAAAATGATGTATGAAATGCACAAAGCACCAATAAAAAAAATAAAAAATAAAAATAGTTAAGCTTGGGACTGGAGAGATAGCCTAGCGGTTAAGAGCACCGACGCTCTTGCAAAGGACCCAGGTTCGATCCCCAGCACCCACATGGTGGCTAAGAATAGTCTGTAACTCCAATTCCAGGAGAACTCCAGTTCCAGGGGAATCTGAGACCCTCTTCTGACCTCCACAGCATTGCACGACACGGGTGCACAGACCTGTATGCAGACAGTACATTCATACACATACAAAGATAAATAATAAAAAAAAAAATTAAAGTAGTTAAACTTTTAGTGTAAGACATGTTACTTAATTACAATGTGATTTACATTACTTAAAGTGGTCACCCATTTATGTGTTAGACATATTATTTACTCTTGGTGGACACGTGGGTTTGTAGACTTAGAACAAGGACCCATTACCTGGAATGTCCCACAAACCGTAGAGAATCAGAGCACTAAGATTATTTTTGTAAAGCAAACACTAATCCTATGGTTTTACAGACCTTCATTGTTTCCCTTCATTAGCATTTTGAGTCTGTTCTGTAAATGTGTATCTTTTTATTGGCACATGAAAATTGTACATATTTATGGAGTTCCATGTGGTGTTTTGATAGATGTATACACTGCTGGTGTTCAAATCAGGATAAACATATCTATTTCAAATATTCACTATTTATTTGCAATAAAAACATTCAAAATCAAAAAATAAATAAAAAATAAAAAGAAAGAAAACATAGTTTTTGCAAGTTCTACTGGGATAACATAAGAAAAGTAGCAGAGTAAATAGGCAGTAAAACTCCAGGTAACAATGGATGATTAAGCTATTAAACAGCTCGGATACCAAAAGAAATAAATGTCTTTCCTTCTCTTGTGTGATGGGAAAGTCTTGAGCAGTGCTGGCGGTTGAGAAACCCTTGGGTTTTCATTCCAAATCAAAGTAGGTTTCAGTTGTAGCTGTCAGCAATACTTTAATAACTGACATCCTCTTTGTCTCCCTCTCCCTTTCCTTTAGGAGAGCAGAGTAGGACAGTGTCTGAAGGACGATATCAATAACAAAAGATCAGAAAGCGTTCTTACCAAAGTCTTTGACCTAGTCAATATCAACAACCTTGATTACTTTTGTTTTATGAGTTCAGTGACCGCAGAGTGAGACTAATACATAAATAAATGGTGCATGGTACTTGATCCTAAAGAATTCATGTTCTAATGTGGGGATCAGTTAAAGAAACAAATGTAATGCTACCGGCAGTAGCATGTAGCATATACAATTCTGAAAGTCACAAACTTGAAAATTAGAGCTTTAACATAGGAGTTGCTCCACAGATTTGAAAGATAAAGGAAGCCAGAAGACTTCTTCCAAACTTATGGAATAGAATTGGGCAAAATCACAGCAAATGGATATGTCAAATGTGGATATTGCCATTTCACTGAAATTTGTTTGCTTCAACAAGTATCTTTTCTCCCTATCTCCAATCTCTTGTGATCACGATTTACTCTCTGTTCCTAAATTGAACTTTTGTTCTTTTTTTTTTGAATTGAACTTTTTTATGTTCCACATGTAATGAGATAAACTTATTAAGTAAGACCACCACCCAAATTATATATGAATATGTGTTGTAATATGTGTATCAAATAGCTTGATTTGGACATTTCACAGTTTGTGTATATATGGATGCGTGTATAGATGCATACATAGCTGTATCAGTACAGCCTATGGTGCACCATAGAATATACACATTTTTATTTGTCAAGAAAAAGAAGGAAGGAATGGAGTATAGAAGAAAGCAAGGGTGGGAGGAAGGGAAGGAGGAAGAGAGGGAGGAAGGAAGGAAGGAAGGAAGGAAGGAAGGAAGGAAGGAAGGAAGGAAGGAAATTATTTTCTTTGAACTTCAGCTTTTCCAGCTATGTAGGTGTCACATTAAGGAGGTAGTAGTTTACCTCCAAATTGAGAAGTACTTACTAAGGCATTTCATCTTAATCTTAAGTAATGGGAAATAACTAAGCTTTGTTTTGCTTTGTTTTCATGTAGGTCATCTTAGCACTAGAAAAATCATTTCCTAGCCATTGAAGCCAATCGCATGAGGACAGTATAGGTTCAAGCATCTAAAATAATTCTTAGGATGTCATCTACCTGAAATATGGTGACACAGGCCTGGGGGAATGGTGAAATGGCAGCTAGAAATACAGATACTGTAATGAGAGTGGTTGGTATTGTGTATGGAGAGTGAAAGATGAAGAAGGTTTATCACAACATCTAAGAGATGTTGATACAGTTAGAAATGATATTTTAGAAAATAGCAGTAGTGGGTTCTCTTCTGTGGTCTATGTGCACTCACCTTTTTTCTTTTGCTTAGTTCTGTTTTGTGTGAGTGCCATGCTGTTTTTGTTACTATAGCTCTATAATAGAACCTGAAATCTGGGTCATCTATCTAGCATTGTTCTTTTTGCACAGGGTTGCTTTGGATATTCAGGACATTTTGTGCTTCCATAGAAATTTTAGGATTTTTCTTCTTCAATTTATTTCTAAATACTTATACTCAGAAATTAGTGTAGTTCTAACCACCCATTAAATAAATTTCTTTTTTTTTTCTGGTCCCAATATTCTTTTTTTGTTTTGTTTTGTTTTGTTTTGTTTTTAATTTAATTTTTATTGATGGTTGGTGCATTTTGTACATCATTTTCCAATTCAGATCAGGCATATTTCCCTTTCCCTTCCCCCCCACCCCCACCCCATCCCAGATCATGTATTCTGCCATAACTGTCCTGCATCTTTCAGGTTTTTTTTTTCATTTTTTAGCTATAAGTGATAATCCATGAGTATAAGCATCCTTCGTGCAAAACCAATCTACAGACTGTGTGCCCAAACCCCCACAGTCCCACCATTCAGTGGAGGTTGACAGGTTGTTTGTTCAATCAAGTTGATCAAATGAGTGTCCAGACTACATCGCTGTAGTTTCACC